>JAWPHD010007151.1:60000-127500 GCA_037043455.1 Cyrtodaria siliqua
CCCTTCGTAGTGGGTACGGCTTGGGAAACTTGCAATAATTTATATGTTCGACTGCCATTTTGCTCAAATACAGGGCAAAGGGTTTTGTCGCAAGTTCCACAACAACTAATCTCACCCCCAACCACAGACTCCATATAGCCAGTAGAGCGATACAGGCCCAAATACAGACCCTCTTGGGCCTCTTGTCTTTAAAGGGAGTGGAGGCGATCTGAAAGATATTAGTAATTGGTGAACATAAACAAAAAAACAAGAAAAAAATTCATAATGTGCCTCAGTTTCATTAAATAAGCCGCATATTAAGTTTGGTTTAATTATTATTTATGAAAATATTTCGACTGGAAAAAAACACAGCTCGGTGTTGTTAAAACTTTTAATTCATATGAGGTCTATATTACTATAGAGATTGTACATATTATTAAATAAAATTGTAATAAGATCAGAAAACAAGAATTTATTGCAGCCTTAAAGCATTATATGAATTAATTTTAATGATTTATGCACCAAAAACTAGCCAAAATGTTCAAAATATTTTTCAACAATAATTAGATCGAGGTTGAACCATATGTACATTGCATATGCAACTGAAGCACATTATAATGGGTATACACGTCTTTGGATTCCATATAACCTGCAGTCCCTTTAAGGATTTATAATTTTAAAGAAGTTTTGCTCCAGACCATCATATCGAATTCTTTAAGAGAAATCTTGCGAGATGTGTGAATGATTGAGACTACTTTTAGCGAAGTTTATGTTCTGCTAACATAGACGAAGAGATTATCCAAAATATCTGTCTTTCGCAAAATATTTCCCAGTATATATTATCTCCTTTCCATCCCTTAGAAACCTTGTAATCCTTTCAAGAAATAATTTTGGTGTCAGACAAGTGAGAAAAATTGATAACATTAGAACAATTGTGCTAATGTCGCTGATTATTGCGTTTTATCATGCAGATATGCACTTTTCTGCCTAATAAAGGGGTGACCTATTAAATTTTGCTTTAATTAGCCACTGACCAATAGAGCAAATCAATGCGGAATCCCTCGGCGTTTATTGTACCTAACGTTATTTGACGTCATGCATGTAACTTTGCCTGACGTCATAAAACAAACAAAAAACAACAACATGGCGACGTCCTCGATAAGCGTACCATTCTGAGAAATAGGTAATAAGAGTAATTCATACAGAAAATATGGATAATCTACATGATAAATAGAATATTATGTCAGTGCCTTTAACTATCAAGTTTTTTAGGCTCGGCACGAAAACGAAGAATGGCTCGGCAGAGCCTCGCCATTCTTCGTTTTCTAAGCCTCGCCTAATAAACTTGATAGTAAAAGGCACCGACATAATATTCTCTATATCATTTCTGTAGCATCTATACTGCTTACATTCACATTCTACATTTACATACAATTGTGGATGGTCAAGTACATGTAACACATTTTATTATTATAAATATTATTGAGACATTTAATTTTTTCTAGAGATGTCCCTTCTGGAGTCCTCCATCTGTTTCATCTAGGAGTGTCAAAACATTTAGTAAAGCACTGCCTGCAGTCATTGACAGAACAACAGTGTGCTAACCTAGAGTTGCACATTAATTCTCTTGATAGTCATCAAAAGATTGGATTTCAGATATCAAAGCATATCGACAGTAGACAAGGCAAAGACCTAAAAAAATATGTGAGTATCTTTATGGAATGGTCGACTTTTTTTTATCTCGAGCGCTCAACTTTTATCTCAAGCGCTTGACTTTTTAACTCGAGCGCTCAAGCTGTTTTATTATCAAAAAAAACTTAATCCAATCTCAAAAAGTGTCATTTATTGCAATGTAATATGTCGTATTTTGTAGATTGTGACCCATTCTGTACAGGTTTTTGATACTAAAAATATGGAGCGCACCCCAAGAACACACAGTCTTTTGGGTTATGATGCAGCCCTATCTGTTTCTTGTTATTAAAACAAACGAGGGCAGGTGGATGGATAGATGACATCAACATTCTTAGTGTTTTGATTTAACCTACCCTGAAACGACTTCTGCTTATAAACTGTTTGATGATTTTGACCAACCTTCACATGGATGATGCTAAGGCCTGTGGCTATCAAGTTTGTAAAAATAGGTCAAGTCGACATCCAAGATGGCCGATATTGTCTCCCGATCACCATGAAACATTCATAAACCGTACTCATATCCAGTTGTCAAACCACCATAATATCCCGTGCAAGCATGCACGTGAAGATATAAAAATAAGCATACAAACAGGCCCAAATTGTAAATATATTTGAAAATATAGGGGTTTTATTTTTAAAAATTATGGGTATTATGACATTAAATTTTGACAAAATTCAAAAGGCACTGCATGATGCATTGAAGTTGACTTCGTAATTAATTTGTCCAAAGCCGTAAAATAAAAAGAATGAGATTCCGTCGTATGATGCCCAAATTACGGTTACCGGTACACTTTTACAAAATAATACTAATTCTAAAAAAAAATTGTGCAAAAACATTAATATTTTCAAAATCTTGGTTCGAAGACGCTTAAAATGATATGCAAAACATGCACAAACTCCAACAAAATCACATATAAAACTTTTTTTTTTTTCATTTTGGGCAGGTGAGAGGAACCTTAATGCCAGCAGGCATTTCACTTGTTTAAAATATAAATAAAAGTACAATATTTTATATAATATTTTACACAATAACATTTTCAGATCCAGATAGCTCCGTTCAACTTGTTATTTGCTGGCCTGAAACTGAAGTACATAAAAATGGTGTGTCTCATGTCTCAGGTAAAGTGATTTTCATAACAAACAAATTATAATATGCTTCAGTTTTATATAGGCATTACAGATGTACTTAATGAACCTCATATTCCGTCCGGTTTAATTAAATATTTATGAAATGATGCCAGGAAAATATCAGGAAAAATCGGTGACTCTTTCAGTTTCCGCTTGAATGCAATTTATAACTTGTGATTCCTCTATGGTCTGATAATACTTGTTGTAAATTATAATTAATTAATGCGCTGTAGTATAGGAAAATGTGAATGTTCCATCTATACATTTGAACAATTTCACACTTTAAATTGGTTATTTCAATTTTTTTTATTTGTTTCGACTAATTTAGCTATAACACCTGATGTACTCCCTTTAATACTTATGTCTTGGTCTTGATCACCTTCAGTCCATTTAAATTCACGAGCACAAAGCTTAAACTTAAATATCGATCAGTATTATACCTCATTTGCATATTCCACTCTTTGTTTAATGTGACATCATCCGGTCCATAAAGTTGCATATTACATAATTGTCTCTGATTTATATAGGAAATACTGGGAATAGAAAAGCTATATCTACTCGTTTCTATATCTACTCGTTTGCTCTACTGGGAAATATCTCCCAGTATCTCCCAGTGGGATATATTTCCCAGTACGGAACATTGCTCGGCCTTTTCCGTCAGTGGCGAAAATGCCAAATGACGTTCCGATTGTTTTACGGACGTCTTCGTCAGATTCCGTCACTAGGAAATAACGATTACGGAAAATAACGAAGAGTTCCGGTTCCACTTGTTTTGTTTGTAGGACGTAACGTCGTCTTGGATGATGTAACGTCGTCTTGGCGTTCTCGTGCAAACTGGTGTAAAAAGGCGTGAATCATTAGAAATATTAATAAAATATCATTTTAAATTATGTAATATATAGTTTAATAACCAGTGTTTTTGTAATAACCAGTGTTCGCTAGAGAAATGGCCCCGATATAAGAACTCGTGCTCTGCACTCATTCTTATATCGGGGCCATTTCTCTACCTCGGGAGATATTTCCCGTATCTCAAAAACACTGGTTATTAAACTCTATATATTGACCGGTCGCCCGGTTCGATAGCTATATTAACGGTCGCTTCGGTCCATATAACATTCTAGGTCTGACTGCCCAGTCCATAAACTTGAATATGGACCTCAGCACCATCCATTATTTGTTTAAGAATATCCCTTAATATTAAAACTGCCTCATGAAATAAAAGTATTTTAATTTAATTGTAATCTGTTGATAGCTGTTTCTTAATCAAATAAAAATTACGGTAGGGGCAGTGGGATATCAATGATTGCTTTGATCTGCTTGTATTTTACTGTGTACATCTTCTGTTTCAGCTGAACAAATTAGTACATAACACTTCCTTCAATGCTGAAGATATGCAGAATCTACAGTTGACAGTTGACAAATACCTGGAGATGGTGGAACAGCATGCCCCAGAATTGAAAAAGAAAGTGAAAACACACTTGTTAACTCATCTGGTTTGTAAATTTTAATACATTATTATTCTGTGGTAATGCAAAATAAATATATTATAGATATTGACAAAATAAAGGCACAAAACGAAATTATCCCACTTTATTACATTTTTGCTGGTGAAAGAATGGGATTTCTCAGTGAAAGAATATTCATAATCACTATTTGAAAAATTCCCATATCAATATCACTTATCACTGTATCAATACAGTGTTGCTGACGTCGACGTCATCCGTCGATAATGTCCTCCGTCAACAATGCAAATAATTTAGGTTAAAATTATACATAAACTGATTTAAAATGTAATAAACAGATTATTTAACTGCTGGGTTTGATTATAGGGAAATCCTTCACTCGATGGTAGTCGTGTTTTGTTTTTTTCACACTCGCATAGCTTGTTCGTGAAAAGAACCACACGTCTACCTTCTCGTGAAGGATTTCCCTATAATAGTTCCGAGTAGTTAAATAATCTCTATTTATGGCCTGGCTTTTGGATGTGTTGTGTGGCCCAGTGGATAGCGTGGTAGCTTGCCGTGCATCTGAGTATCTTCTGAGCATGTTAAAGAATCGATTATTTAGTAAGAGAAAGGCTGGTTCCCAGAATCCTGTGTATCCGTCCCTTCTCTTTGGGGTGACTGTAAGTAACCTATATTGTTGATGAGCCATTAAACAACATTTAATTCAATTTTGGGTGTGTAATGAATTGAATTGAATTGGAGTTTTACGGCGCACAAACACAAGAAAGGTAATATGGCGCCAAACAGGGATGAACATGCCAGGCTCATCATCCATTTACATCTAGATAAAATATGGAGAATGGGCTTAGACCGTTCTAACCTGCAGAACTGCAGAGTTGCTGCAAATTCTATTGTAGACACTCCATTTACAATGGAGCCACTTTTCCACATTTGCATATGCGGTGTCATGAAGAAAACCTTGAATGAGCATGATAAAAAAACCCGACAAAATGAACATGAAGGGGGTGTCCTACCCCTCTGCCTCTAGCGGGATTTGCAGTGGTTGTATTCTACACCGGAAACCAGACGGGGATGGGTGTGTAATGAAGTCATGACATCGTAAAACACAAACTAGTGTATTAGCTATGTAAATGGGGACCAGATCACTGTGTTTGTACATACGTTTTTTGTCGTCGTCCTTCCTCTGTCATCACACCCGTTGATGGGCATTTGTTGATTTACCTATATATATACATTTTTTAAACATAGTTTATATTACTACCGTATCGTCCCTTATTTTTAAATAGTTTTATCTTTATACATTTGCATTAATTTTTAATTACTACTTTATTTCTTCAGTTTTTGTGCACAATATGACCTATTTATGTGTCGACGTGCCGTAAAACACCATTCATTCATTTATTCATATGTCATCCATCCGTCCGGCACAAAACTTGTATCGCCTACTCTTCAAAAATCCTTATACCTAGGTACTCCAAACTTGGTGTGCAAACAAGCAAGTAATGACGTGTGGGAGGCAAACGCAGAAAAATTGGAAAAAAATAGAGAATAGAGTGACCGTTATAGTATGAATATTGTAAGGTTTTGTGTCGCCTTTAATACAATAAAACTATAACAATTTGCCTGACCAAACTTCTATATAATCATGTGTAGGAAAGAAGGGCAGATACATCTGATAAAAGTTACAGGAGCTATTGCTCTTTATTATATAAAGAAAATTCTTAAGATTGTAAAATGTATATTGTAAATAGTGGGATTTTTAAAGAATTTCTGTTTATTGTTGTTCATTTGCAACAAGAAACACAAGCACATGGCAGAAACACCCTTCTAGTTTACATGGTATATCATACATTACAGTCGTTAATGTTTATCATATTTAAAATCTTACTTTATAACATGCATGTAAATAACGTTAAACTTTGATTACGGTTCATATTATTTCTTTTTGGTAACGAGGTCACTCTTAAGCTGCGTAATGTATATTGCGTCATTAAAGCAAGCAATCAATGTTATGATTTCTCTTAAAATATGAAACATTATTTTTATCATGTCAACATTTTTAAGGTGGACGAAGTAAAACGTCATGGCCCCCCAACCGGGTATTCAGAGGATGTATTTGAGAAAAGACATTGTGCCATACGGGCAAAGTTGTTTCATCAAGAGAATCAACTAGCCAGAAGTCGAGATACAGCGACCATATTCGCCGAAAACTTCATTCTGCAGCATGTTTTGATGGGTGGCTTTTTTAAAAGTGAAAACTGTTGGTGAGTACATATGAATGCAGAATGATATATATGTTATATCTATGTTTACTCACGTGGGCCGAAGGTTCAAAAAGGCAGGCTATTGTGTTATTAAACTATTTGCTACAGGTATTTTCAAGAAACTAGCATCTCGGTGGCCGAATGATTAACGACATTGTGTTTAAGCCGTCACCTCTCATCGTTGTGGGTTTCAATCCCACTGGGAGTTTGATTTGTGACAAACTGTTGATTCTTGCGGATGGTGGGAGGTGTACAGTACTGGTTCTACCCAGGAAAAGTGGGTGGTCTGCCTCCACCACAAAAATTGACAGTCATATATAACCTTATATGTGTTGAGAATGACGTAAAGCACCATACAAACAAACAAATCAAGAAACTAGCTTTACATCAAACTACGTTTTATTGTACCATATTGCTTTCAGCACATTCTACAATCAATATTCAAATTTGTAATAATAATATTTCTTTCTTCGGAATTAATAGAACACTATCTTGGAGATTTAAACAGTGCTCATTACCTTGTGAAATTTTGTATTTTCTCAATTATCAATGAAATGATTTTACTCTAATTCTGGATTTTATAATTTATTTTGTGGTGCTTAGCATTTTTAAATTATAAAATATTTAAAGGCCTTCTTTTAATCTGATTTAATTTACATTTTAACAGGAGACAAAGCAGTGAAAGTGTTCAGAATATGGGAAAATCTGAAGAATTGAAGAGGTATCTAGGCTGTTCAGAAGAAACCAAGAAATTGCCTGGCATTCTACTTAGACCTGAAAGAAATGCAAATTTCAAACCAGTGTTCAAAGATGTGGCATTATTTCAGTCGCCAAATGTACTTCTGCAAGGCCTTCTCACACTGGGCGTGTTATCCCCAACATTGACAGGGCAGATGATTAGTTACTCATCACTAGTCTGCAGAGATGGTAAAGCAATAGTTGCAGGGTCTCCTGTACTATTCTTGAATGGAGAGAATGAGGTAACACAACTTTTATTTTCCTGTTAGCAATAACTTTTCTTATACCCAAACGGCCTTGTTAGCTCAGTTGGTAAGCTGTCATGCTTTAGAGCTGCAGACCTCTGTCCCACATGAGTTTGCTGCCCGGCAGATGCATGTCTGATGGACTTCATATTTTTATCTCGTCTCCCTCTGAGGTTGCTGCCACAATATTACCTAATATATAATGTGTTAACTGGTGGAAAAAAACAAATTTCATTTTATTGGTATATCACATCACATGATCATTGTTCATACCATGATAAACTTTGATAATCAATGATCACCCTAATTTCATATATTTTTAATTACGATGTACGTAATGGGGAAAACAAAACAGTCCTAATAGAATTGCATTAGGGAGAATTTGAACAATTGGACAAATAATTGCGTTTTAAACTTCTTTTATCATATATCATAAAATATAAGCATTTTTCATTGGCCTAGAAGCAGTCACATGTGATTAAATGGTTTTAACTATTCTGATAGTAATATGCTAAGCGCGCAATAGTTTATTCTGTAACCTTGCAATAGTACATTTAGCATGCAATAGTTCATCTGTGTAATTGACATGCTTTCTTTACTAGTTTACAAGTATGCATGAGCAGTCGCGGTCATGTTGGCATTGCCTGGCTGTACACATATCAGCACCAAAAACTTGCGCAGGAGTCGCCGTCTCGATAGTTCGAAAACCCATACATACATACATACATCGGAACATGATTGTGTACGTAGTGTTTACATGTATGCATGAGCAGTCGCGGTCATGTTGGCATTGCCTGGCTGTGTGTATGGGAAGACACCGCAGCATAGCACAATGGTAGAGCGTTTGCCTGACATGCGGTAGATCGTGGGTTTAATCCACGGCCGGGTCATACCAAAGACTTCATAAAAATGGCACTAGTATCCTACTCCCTTGCTTGACGCTCCGCACTTTTCAAAAGGGTGGTTTCTAGGACTGGTGTGCCCGGTGTCAGTATAAAGTGTCTGGGTCGGGGTATCAGCACCGAAATGATTGACCAGTGTCAGAATAATGTGACTGGTGGGTATCATGTCTGCTACGGAGTGGTATTCCAGTGTGGCAGCACTATAAAGAAACCATTGAGTTCGCTGCTTCAAGTAGACATATCATCACATCACACGCAAAAACACAGATAAAAGTCCAGACTCCATTGTCTGTTACCGTCTCGATAGTTCGAAAACCCATACATACATACATACATACATCGGAACATGATTGTGTACGTAGTGTTTACATGTATGCATGAGCAGTCGCGGTCATGTTGGCATTGCCTGGCTGTGTGTATGGGATGACACCGCAGAGTGTCACAATAGTAGAGCGTTCACCTGACATGCGGTAGGTCGTGGGTTTAATCCACGGCCGGGTCATACCAAAGACTTCACAAAAATGGCACTAGTAGCCTACTCCCTTGCTTGACGCTCAGCACTAAAAAGTGACAAGAGTGAACAGCAAAGAGTGAAATTATGTCAAATTCAGTAATCGTCCAATAGTGCACGTAGCGTCTAATAGTTCATTTACAATCTGGGATTTTGCAGTCTGAGAATTTCCTTTTACAGCGACACGGTAGCGAAACGCCTCATGCAATAGTACCTTTCTCAGTTCAGTAGTCACTCCCTCTGATAAAAAGTTCTAACAATTGACTTCTAAGGAATCAAGTACTAGTTATATAATAGTGAATTGTTAGAATAATAGAATCTTAGAACATTATTTAATTTGTGCATAATTCACACTCAAATAACATACAGAAAACATGAATTTAATAATCTTATATTATTACATAACGTCTCTTGTTAAAAGTGTCAAACACCCATTTAATATTTTATTTTATCACATATCGTCCCTTGTTAGCAGTGTCTAACACCCATTTAATATTCTATTGTATGAAAAACGTGTAATACAACCTGGAACGATTTTCATTGGTTGAGTTAAACCTGTAACACTACGCAAGTTTATTAACTGAAACTATTTTATTTATTACAAATTCACCCAGATCTGAGTCATAAATTTATTATTTGTGACAGCTTATAATAATAATGCACGTTATACAAAAATTGCTGTTGGTTTGTTAAAAAGTTGGTGTAAACTGCTATTTTGTAAAGAGGTAAAACAAGAACTCTTTTATACGCAACGTTATGTGTGAGACGCGACTTTATGACGTCACATATTTTATGACGTTTTGGCGCTAAAGTATGTCTGACGTCGTGGCGGTTCTATGATCATCTGAATTAATTTTTACTAATTTGATTGCAATGTTATGTGATAAAAAGGATCTTAAACTCGTTCCCATTCCATATAAGATTTATGAAACTCGTTTAAGATCCTCTATATATTCTATCCTCTATGAAAAGTGGATTATGTTTTATATTTGTTAATTGTGATTTGCCTCGAAAATATATCTAATTTAAAGATATAAATAAATTTAAATATGAGGATTCAACCTGTAACAAATGTATTTAATTATATTGCAAGTATTTATAAGTAAAAAAGTAACATTCAGACTAGTATTGTCATTGTAGATTGCAGTTGGAATATTTAAAGAAGCCTTTCTTCTGGTGCAGCTGAAAGAAAGACACAATCTCATCAGAATACAAAAAACAAGACAACATCAACCGACATCTACTCTACAAAGGGTACTTAACTGCCAAATGATCGAAATCGTACAAGGAGAAGAGTTTGTACGTCCAGGCAGTGTAAATGGATACATACCACTTGTCCATGACTGTGTTGGTGGTCAGTGTATCGGAAAAGAAGGAATGGTCCAACAGAAAATAGAACAAGAAAACAGAAATATTAATCTGAAATTTATAAAACACAACACTGATTACGCTGTTTACTTTGTGAACGAATATAGCATAACCTTGCCACCATTTTATGACAAATACCCCAAATTAGTGGTGTAACATACTGTTTCCATGTCAGATGAAAACAAACTGAGGATTTTCAAGAGGGTTGGATACAGAATGGTCTATAGAAGGTATAGGTCCATTTTCCATATTTTATCTTGATTTAAATGGTGGCATGGCATGTTCATTCCTGTTAGGCGCCATATAACCTTTCATATGTTGGTGCGCCGTAAAACCAAATTCAATTTATTTCATTCATTTTTATAGCATTTGACAGAAGTTAGCACGAGAACAACACAACGTCATACACACATTGAACAACACGTTTAAATGATACGTTTATTAAATGGCAATGCAATAGAAATGTAAATATTTGGATATATAAATTAAAGCTAAACTTCATACAACACTTTTTTGTATTGCCTTACTGGGCAAGCATGTTATTGTTAAACCATCTTATGACATTGTATATAACCTTGGTTAGTATTACTCAGTTCCTTTAACCTACTGAGATTCCAACTTTAGAGCTCAGACTTGGTTTTGAAAGTTCCCTTACTAGATGCTGTAAGAGACATTACACATATGTAATGTTATGCACAATAACCACTTTAGGTATTCCATCATGCTTACTAGCATGATAAAGCAACAGTCACTAGCCTGTTGTAGCAAACATTATCAGGTCACCACCATATAAGAGTGAAAAACATTATTAACAGTCCTACGTACAAGGTACAGATCAGACCGAAAAACCCAGAAACTCATTGCTATCATAAAAATTACCAGTACTGTTATTCTCCCAGCAGGTTGTCCAGATAAACACTTGTTAATGACCATGATAAATTGCCTGGTCAGCATTGCCCAGCCATGTTTTATTACTGCTCACTGATAAGCATCCACAGAGTTGAGTGTGTTATGAGATGATACTGAGCCTTGGTTATGAAACCAGAGATCTGAGGAGAATAGTTACATCTCTGACAAAATTATGATTGCTTCATTTAACAATTCAACAAGTCATATCTATAGAATACAGAATAGTTTGTAAAATGTGACAATAGCAAACAAACATATATTCATTAAGCTTAAAAACACCTTGTGTATATAGTTTCAATATCATTTACATGCAACAGTTAAACTAAGGTCTCGATAGACCTTTTAAATTGTAAAAAACATTTATTGAAACACGTTTTTCTTAATAATCAATTTTGAAAGTTTCATTTGATAAAGTGTATATGAAATAATTTATACCCACAACTAATTTTAATATAAGATATTAAAGGGACACATGGCAATCTTGGAGTTTTTATCAAGCATTAAAATTGGCGATCCAATTTATTAATCCAGAATCATTTGACTTTAAACCTGCTTGCATATAATTCAATGCAATTTTGAGTTTTCAATTTATCTTTTCATATTTCCATAGGTTAAAATATATTATTGGTATAATATAATCAACAGTTAGTGATTTGCAAAAACAGTTTTCTCTACTCTTCTCATAATTAATATTAATGATTGAACAAATGCAAGTAATGTAGAAAAACTAATGGGACACTGCGACTTTAAAAAAAAAGAAGATTGCCGTGTGTCCCTTTAAACTTTGGTATAATCTGTTGTTTCTGGTGTTTTTTTAAGCCTAGAGTATATAATTATATTGATGTGGTTAAATGAGGGTTATATATATTGATGTGGTGAAATGAGGGTAATATATGAAATGAGGGTTATATATATTGATGTGGTGAAATGAGGGTTATATATATTGATGTGGTGAAATGAGGGTTATATATATTGATGTGGTGAAATGAGAGTTATATATATTGATGTGGTAAAATGAGGGTTATATATTGATGTGGTGAAATGAGGGTTATATATATTGATGTGGTGACATGAGGGTTATACATATTGATGTGGTGAAATGAGTTATATATATTGATGTGGTGAAATGAGGGTTACAATTATTGATGTGGTTAAATGAGGGTTATGTGTATTGAAGTTGTGAATTGAGGGTTATAGATATTGATGTGATGAAATGAGGGTTATATATATTGATGTGGTGACATGAGGGTTATACATATTGATGTAGTGAAATGAGTTATATATATTGATGTGGTGAAATGAGGGTTATATATATTGATGTGGTGACATGACGGTTATATATACTGATGTGGTTAAATGAGGGTTATATATATTAATGTGGTGAAATGAGGGTTATATATATTGATGTGGTGAAATGAGGGTTAGATACTTGTTAGAGGCCAGTTTCCGTCCAAGCCCAGTTCCCGTCATTCTCATTTAAAAAACGTTTTCACACTGCAAATTACTTGCGCGATGTCACTTATTGTCAGACATTTATAACTGAAGATTGGAAACAGGAAAAACAACCAAAAAGTAAACAAGCAGTACAAAAACGAAACGGATTTCTCCGAAAAATGTGTTTACTTCCAAATATGGCGTTGGGGTGGCGCGCGCATACTGCCGCATAATTAACTATTAAAAAAATAACACTGTAATGACGTCATATTTTTATCACTCTACCGTGATTATATAGTTTAACCAAAGAGAAGCAACTCGTACAACCTGTATCTGTTTGATTTACACAGAGTTGCCCATCTTTACAGTGTAATTGTCGTCGTTGAACATTTTACATTGACGTTACCAGGCGCATTGTTATAACGATCGAGGTGACTGATGGAACAATGCAAACATACCATTTTTACAATGAAATTGTTGAATAGACTTGCAAACAAGTTTCTAATTCATAAAAGTTTACTGTATCTTGACCTAGTTGAATCAATCACTCGATAAAATACATGACGGAAACTGGGCTTGTAAACAAAATGATTTCTCAGTTTTAGTCTATTTATAAAAACGTCACATGCCACTTCGATAATTTATATAAAACAAAATTCTTTTGTATAAAATTTCCAGGAAGAGGTAACCTAATAGAGAATAGAGTAAAAATGGTCAGGATACATAGATTTGTCTGAAAAATTAGTTTATGTTTACATAAGTGACGGAAAGTGGCCCCCGACGAGTATATTGATGTGGTAAAATTAGGGTTATATATATTGATGTGGTGAAATGAGGGTTATATATATATTGATGTGGTGAAAGGAGAGTTATATATATTGATGTGATGAAATGAGGGTTATATATATTGATGTGGTTAAATGAGGGTTATATATATTGATGTGGTGAAATGAGGGTTGTATATATATTGATGTGAAATGAGAGTTATATATATTGATGTGGTGAAATGAGGGTTATATATATATTGAAGTGGTGAAATGAGGGTTATATATATTGATGTGGTGAAATGAGGGTTATATATATTGATGTGGTTAAATGAGTTATATATATTGATGTGGTGAAATGAGGGTTATATATATATTGATGTGGTGAAATGAGGGTTATATATATATTGATGTGGTGAAATGAGGGTTATATATATTGATGTGGTGAAATGAGGGTTATATATATTGATGTGGTGAAATGAGGGTTATATATATTGATGTGGTTAAATGAGTTATATATATTGATGTGGTGACATGAGGGTTATACTTATTGATGTGGTTAAATGAGTTATATATATTGATGTGGTGAAATGAGGGTTATATATATTGATGTGGTGAAATGAGGGTTATATGTGTTGATGTGGTGAAATGAGGGATATATATATTGATGTGGTTAAATTAGGGTTATATATATTGATGTAGTGAAATGAGGGTTATATATATTGATGTGGTTAAATGAGGGTTATATATATTGATGTGGTGAAATGAGGGTTATATATATTGATGTTGTGGAATGAGGGTTATATATATTGTTATGGTGAAATGAGGGTTATATATATATTGATGTGGTGAAATGAGGGTTATATATATTGATGTGGTGAAATGAGGGTTATATATATTGATGTGGTTAAATGAGTTATATATATTGATGTGGTGACATGAGGGTTATACTTATTGATGTGGTTAAATGAGTTATATATATTGATGTGGTGAAATGAGGGTTATATATATTGATGTGGTGAAATGAGGGTTATATGTGTTGATGTGGTGAAATGAGGGTTATATATATTGATGTGGTTAAATTAGGGTTATATATATTGATGTAGTGAAATGAGGGTTATATATATTGATGTGGTTAAATGAGGGTTATATATATTGATGTGGTGAAATGAGGGTTATATATATTGATGTGGTTAAATGAGAGTTATATATAGAGGATCTTATATGTGATGTCGTAACATCGCGTCTCACACATAACGTTGCGTATATAGAGGATCTTAAACGAGTTCCCATTTCATATAAGATTTATGAAACGAGTTATGAATTATTTTCATTTTAACGAGCCTTTTGGCGAGTTAAAATTAAAAATAATTCATAACGATCGAGTTAAAGATCCTTTTTATCACATAACATTGCAATCAAATGAGTAAAAATTAATTCAGATGGACATAGAACCGCCACGACGTCAGACACACTTTAGCGCCAAAACGTCATAAAATATGTGACATCGTAACGTCGCGTCTCACACATAACATTGCGTATAAAAGAGTTTGTGTTTTACCTCTTTACAAAATAGCAGTTTACGCCAACTTTTTAACAAACCAACAACAATGTTTTGTATAACGTGCATTTTTAGCTCGACTATTCGAAGAATAAGAGAGCTTATGTAATCACACCGGGGTCGGCGTCGGCGTCGGCATCCCACATCAAGGTTTGCGTGTAAGCTGTGTTTACAAGTCTATATCTCTTACATTTCTTATCCTACCACAACCAAATTTGTTCATGGGCTTCCTTGTAGCATTATCTTAAGGGCTGAATAAGCAATTTTGGTTCCTGTCACCCATGGGCTCCCATGGAACGCAAATTATGATGTTAAAATGTGCCCCATTTCACATCAAATTTTGCATGTAAGCTGTGTTTACAAGTCTATATCTCTTACAATTCTTACCCTAGCACAACAAAATTTGGCCATTAGCTTCCTTATAGCATTATCGTAAGGGCTGCTTCAGTAATTTTGGTTCCTGTAACCCCTGGGATCCCATGGAACCCAAATTCTGATAGCCCTTAAAATATGTCTGTTTCACATCAAATTTTGGGTGTAAGCTGTGTTTACAGATCTATATCTCTTACATTTTTTGTCCTAGCTGAACTTACTTTTGGAATTGGTTTCCTTATAGTATGTTGTAAAGGGTTGGATAAGTATTTTTTGTCTTCTGCAAATTCTGGGCTCCCATTGAACCCAAATGGTGATGGCCCATAAAATGTGCAATAAATGCAGATCTAAGCATGTATATATTTTGGTTTGGGATTTGTGTATAGCATTATGCATCTTATTACTTCACCCATATTGGATCAAGGGCTTTCACCTCTTCTCCCCCCCCCCCCCACCCCACCCCACACTTTTTTATTTTTATTTTATTTTATTTTTTACATATTTCTATGTTGTTTTAGTCAATTCTTACACATGTATTTTGCAACCCTCCTGCCTCCACCACCCCCCCCCTTCCCCCGCCTCTCACCCCACCCACTCACGACCCACACTTGAATTTTTTATTTTATTTTTTAAAATATTTCTGTGTTGTTTTAGTCAGTTCTACACATATATGTTGCAACCCTCCCCGCCCCCACCACCCCAGCCCCCCTCCTCTCACCCCATCCCCCCACCCACCCCTCCCCAGACTTGAAACTTTTTTCTTTTTTTTTACATATTTCTGTGAGCTTTTGTCAATTCTTACACATATGTTGCAATCCTCCCTGCCCCACCACCCCACCCCACTCCTCTCACCACATCCCCCACCCCCCCCCCCCCAACAACCCCGCCCCAGACTTTATTTTTTTTCTGATGGTATATACTAGCTATAAATGTATTATTCTCCGAAAAATCGAATAGTCGAGCTGCGCTGTTCTCCGACAGCTCTTGTTTTTATAAGCTGTCACAAATAATAAGTTTATGACTCGGATCCGATTGAATTAGTATTAAATAAAATAGTTTCAGTTAATAAACTTGCGTAGTGTTACAGGTTTAACTGAACCAATCAAAATCGTTCCAGGTTGTATGACACGTGAATATTAAATGGGTGTTTTACACTGCTAACAAGGGACGTTATGTGATAAATATTGATGTGATGAAATGTGAGTTATATATATTGATGTGGTGAAATGAGGGTTATATATATTGATGTGTTGAAATGAGGGTTTCTAAGTATATATATTGATGTGATAACGAGGGTTTTTAAATATGCATGAACATTATGTACATCAATAGATTTATACTATATTACTATAAAGTGTTTGATAATGTTATAGTTACTGAGAACTGTCAAATATTTGACAGTAAAATGCAGTGTACATACGTTATTATTAAAAATACAATCTAAGTTGTTGTATACTGTTAGTAAGTAATACAATATTTTTCTCATGATACAATTTCCATTTGTATTAAATAAGTCTGTGCTAGTAACACTATACAAAAAATAAATAAACTAAATTTTCATCAAGTACATTGTTTTATTTCATGATGTGTCCATTTCTTGTCCATCTTACTGTGCTGCTACAAAATGAGCCTCTCAGAGATGCAGCTGTTCCACATTAGCACTGGCCACTTTTATTCCAGTCAATTTGTTAGGGGTCATTAAAAGGCTGCTACCTGGGGAGTTTGTAACTGTAGCATGATGTTATCTCTGGCTCTGATCCGAGCTGATTTTGCACCTTGTGGGGGAGACTAATATACAAAATGTTACTGCTAAAATTTCATGTGATTCTCATATGAATCAGATTTCATGTGATATTCATATGAAAGTTGTTACATACGATTCTCAAATTAAACCTATCATTTCATATAAAATGTTTCATATGAAAATCATATGAAACAATTTCCATATGATTTTCATATGAAAATCATATGATTTTCATATGCATATCCTTTCATATGATATTCATATGAAAGTTGTAACATATGATTCTCATATGAAACCTATCATATGATTTTCATATAAAATGTTTCATATGAAAATCATATGAAACAATTTCCATATGATTTTCATATGAAAATCATTTTCATATGCATATCCTTTCATATGATTTTCATATGTGGCAAGTTTGCCTATGTATAACAGATACAGCTTTGAAACTTTGCTTGAGCACGATATTTCCTGACGCAGGACATGCAATACTGGTTTCCACCGAGGAAAATCTCATGACCAGACCTACGTGACAAAAATCAGTGTCAAACATTCAAAAAAACAAACTGTATTATATCTTACCACTACAAACCACTTCTTCCGAATACATGTCCACCTACCCCAGCCATTTGTCATAGTACACATTTGACTGATCATATCAGCTTCTTTTTTTTATATTTGCTTTACTTAATTCAAACTACCTCAACATTCTAAATATCTTCATAACATTCTGGAAATAGATATCATCAGCAATTAATGCAAACACTTAAATATGTTTTGATATCTTAAGTATGTGCCTTTGTTCTCAAGTTACTATTGCTTACTGTTGCCTTATAACTTTTTATACTTTTTAAAATATTTCTACATTTTTGTTTTATATAATAAAAAATTGCGAATAAATACACATGTTTGTTTCCTCTTTCCTTTTGAAAACATTCTGCATCCCCACCCATCAGTTTCTTCTTGTCCTTAATTATTATAAAGTTTATTCGGAGTGTATGATGACGAGACATTAGTAAAGGCATGTACACACGATTATTTAGAAAAAATAACATGAACAAAAACAGCAACAACAAAAAGAAACAAAAAGGGGTGTATGTTGGCTAAAGATGTACATATGGGGTGCAACGTCGATTTTAACAATCATTCAGTTATATCACGACGGTGTCTACTTGTAGAAGTGCGTGCCTCAACCGGTATATTCTTTTGTTGCTCTGACATCTGCCAGGTCACTGGGTACTAACTTTGTGGTTTTCTATGCTTTTCGTTAGAGGATAAAGCCTGGCGGGGAATTCCTTATTTGCACTGACCCGTTTGATTGCAAAAATGAGGTTTGGTGCACCCTGGAACCCTAGTTTTAACCCACATCGGCCTTTTATCAGTAACCCTTCCAAGGCGGTTCCCCTGTTGTCAACCCTTTTATGTTTTCGGTGTGCTTTACTTTTAATTTTAAATACATATTCATCCATCCAAGTGTTGTTTGTTTTGAATGCGTGTTTTCGGGTGACAGCGTTTTGTGAATATATACGTTTATAGTGCTGCCACACTGGAATACCATGCTTCAGACATGTCATAAAGTACCCCAACCAGTCACATCCTACTAAAAACGGGACTACTAGTCCTAAAACTACTCTTTATATGCGCAACGTCAACCAATGGAGCTACTAGTATACTTTTCTGAAATATTTGGTGTGACCCTGCCGGAGATCGAACACAACCCACGATACTTACGGGTAAATTTAATTAAAACTCGGATATTCAAACATACCATTTGAGTAACCAGTAAAGTGGAGTTCCTGATTTCCAGATGCACCCTCTGTAACTGGATTAACAGTTTGAAGATGTGAATGTTTAACTCAAATGTTGATGCTGCAAAAAGACATATCACAGTTTTAGTTATCTTTGTTGCTGCTAGTATTTGGTATCAAATTTCAAAAACATACATGTGCCCACTAAAGGGAATTTTGCACTTATATCGTGTTTGTCTTTTCAGACGCTTCATTATACTTATTTATATGACAAAGTACAATGTAAGTATAATTCTGTGCCAAAGTGGACTTTGTAATAACATATTGTCCTGGAGCAAGAGCATCACAGTGCGTATGTGTTTCAGTCAAACAGATTAATTCCAGTTTAGAAACCGTATCCGACCGCCCAAGTAATAAATTTCACCAAAATGCCAGACATTTATAAATGTATATCGCAGATATTGTTGTAGTGAAATAACATGTTATACCTTCAAATCCAAGAGAAAACTTCAAACGATACATTTTACACACCTGTAAATGTAAAAACAACAACATACATTCATATGTATTCATTTATTAACAAACCAGAATAAAATAAAATACACTGAATGTTTAGAGTTTACATTGAACTTAATTTGTCCGATGTTCTCTGTTTCTTTTCAAAATTTCAATATTTCGTTTTGAATCTAGGAAAAAACACAAATTGACCTGTAATGCAAGAGTAGATAATTATTTCGCTATACTATGTCACTTTAATAATATATTTACGTACTCCTCACTTGCAATAATCTAAGCCTCATGTTTTTATTCGGATACACATGACTTTATGTCCGTCTTGGCGCCATATAACCTACATTGTGTAGCGGCGCCGTAAATTCCAATTCAGTACGATTGGATTATTATGTGCGTTATATGCGTACATAATCAAGCATTTAGTTCAGATTTATTTTTTAACATATAATATTTTGCAAACTATTTACAGATATAAAAGTAAAAGGTATGCTATATTGTGAAATAAGTATATAGACATGTCACGTTCAACGTGGTACTAGACATTATTGCAGCAACTTGGAAGCTGTGCATGTGAGAAGGTTCTATGACCATACCGCATTTTTTTATATCGATGTAAATGGAGGAAATGGAATGTCTATTACTGCTGGTAGCATAAAACCTTTTAGTTCTATAACATAAAACGTCAAACAATATTTAAATCTTTCATGGAGACATTTAATTTATATCAATTTTGATTTTTTGCATTTTTACTTAAGTTCATTTCCCGTTAGCAAATTCAGAAATCTATACCAGAAGTATTTCGTGGTGTTTGTTGTTGCTAAATGATAAAATAAACAGTAAAAAAAACACAACATCCTACTTGTATCTCGTGTGTGATATTCACCAGTAATCATCACTGTCGTTCGAAATAAAAATCGTCTTCACAAAAATATTGATGCGGCAGCCATGTTGGTTTTGAAAGACGTGGGTTTGTAAAATAGTAGAAATATTTTAGACGAAACGGATTTTAATGATTATTTTCTTGTACGAAAAGGAAAGATGTGCGTTTATACCGTATATAAAATAATATAGAAGTATAAATCGAGTGGTTTATAATGTCTACCTATTTTCCAATGATCAGCGCATTAATTGGGCTATATAAATTATAAATATATGTAACATGTGTATTATCACTTTTAGAGGATATGGAGCGTACAAATAATCCGAAAAACATGTCCCTTTTTAATGTGAGATACATCGCTGAAATACCGGCCCCATCCACCACATTCCATGCCCTATGCACCAACTCCCCCTCATCCTTTCCACCTGAACCCTCCCCCGCCCCACCCCACCCAAACACACCAACCACCAACCAACCAACCGAGAGAGAGAGAGAGAGAGAGAGAGAGAGAGAGAGAGAGAGAGGGGTGGGGGGGAACGACGTTTTTTGCCAATTGTTAGTGGGGCGTAGGTCTTTATTTAGGTCATAAACGTAGGTTTTAGGAGGTGAAGGGCGCGCGCCGGCTCCGCACGTCAAGTGAATCCGCCCTTGCCATTCCACTCCCGCACCCCAATCCAGCCTGCAGCTTGTGTTTTTTTTTTGTGCCCAAATCATGAACCATCCACAATCTATTCCCTTCACATACCCCTCCCCCCCCCTCAACCCCACACACATACAACCTTTCACTTACACCTCACCTTTCACCCCGACAGACACAAAACAAAAAAACAAAACAAATTGGCCAACGTTTTTTGTCAATTCTTAGTGCGGCGTACGGCTGCTTATTTGGGGAATGGGGGTGGGGGGCGATAAAGGTAGGCCCTACTACAAATTGCGAAAAAAACGTTGTTTTTTTGGGGTATGGGGGCGCTTTTATGGGGATGGAAGGCGCGCGCCCACTCACAAACACACTCACAGCCAAAAAAAATACATGCCCAAAGTTTGGGAAATTTTGAGTGGGGCGTAGGCATTTCTAGCGTAAATGTACGCCCCGCAAGAAAATCGCCTTTCTTTATTATTATTTCTTGCATGTTTTAGATACGGACGTTGATGGCTCCGCCGTTTATCCCCCCCCGCCCCCCCCCTCCCCCCCACCACACACACACACACACACACACACTTTCTATAACTGAAATGTATAATGCATTGGCAAACGGCATAATTCATATTCAACAAATGTGGATATGACATATGTTAGGCAAGCGGGACAATTCCCATTCACTTCCCATTCACCCACTTTCATTGCTGTCAACTTTTCACTGCCAATTGCATATGACATATTTACGCAATCGGGACAATTCGCATTGAACACATTTCTTCGATGTGAGTATGTCATTGGCAACTGCAGATGGCATGTGTTTGGCAAGCGGGACAATTCACATTCACCTAGTTTCATAGCTGTCAACTTGGCACTGGAGCCAGGAGACGACATGTGTTTGGCACTGGAGACGACATGTGTTTGGCAAGCGGGACAATTCCCATTCACCCAGTTTCATTGCTGTCAACTTGGCACTGGCAACTGGCTATGACATAAGTTAGGCAAGCGGGACAATTCCCATTCACACAGATGTATTGCTGTCAACTTGGTACTAGCAACTAGAGATGGCATATGTTAGGCAAGCGGGACAATTCCCATTTACCCACTTTCATGTCCGCATGTTCACACAATATTACTTTAATTAGAAAGGAAATGTTGCACATTGAGTGAAACACGTTCTGAGCATTTGCATTTCTTGCAACAAATGTAACAACATGTACAGCACTGACACTTGCATACATCAGTTTCACATGTAGAACACGGCTTTCTTTCTAATACAGTTTTGTCTCCAACAGTCAATATATCCAGAATTTCTTGTCGGAAGCAATTATAGTCTTTTCTTTTTTTAAAAGATCAGAAATGTCCTTTTTGGTCGTCTTTAAGAGAAGAGTAATACCGTCAGAGAATCAGACTAAACCCCACTCGTCCGTCGCGTGCACATCTGCCTGCTTCCTGCCAATACGAGGTTACAGAGACCGGACAACCATAATGGACAACAAGATCAACATCTCTGATGTCAAGCCCCATTCCCAGTGCCACAGTTGCTATAACAATACGTATTGCACCATCCGTGTTTTTAAAACATCGTAAAATTTGATCTTTTGTCTCATCCTCAATTTTTTTATGGTACATTTCCACCAAAAGATGTTCGGCTTTTTGATTTTGTTCAGCATATGCGGCAATACCAAGATTGGATAATTGTGATAAATAGCTCCGAAAGAGTATCAATACCCCTGCAATAAATTATTGTCTTCTTGCTTTTTTTCCTATTCAATCTGACATGGTCAATTAACCATTTTAAATTCTTCGCATGCGCCTTATTTTTTTTCTTTTTAGCGCACAAATAAATAGTTGGCCTATCGGCTGATTTTAAGTGTTCAACGTATACAATATTTCAGGTCATATAAGTACCAGTCAAGTGCTTACGTCAATGTTCTCCACCATTGTCATGGATGGCTGTCTGTTACCAAAAACATCCTTCACATTCTATACATCTTTGGTTATTTCTATTTCTTTCATTTAAGTAAGAACTAACTTTCTTTAACCTACGCATTTATTTCGATGAAATACTTATGTTTTTCACACAACAAATTGAAAATTACGACATGTACCGATATGGCTACGAAACATGTGTGGGTCGAATAATATTAAATTCAATTTCGTTCATTTTTAATCCTTACATTCGACACAACCCGCTAGGCGGCCGATTCAACTTTACTTTACATTGTATGTGATAGGAAAAAAAGTTTAAATATGGAATTAAAACAGTAATTGGATTAATTTAATCACAGGTAGGTCACCTTTCAGTGACTTTTATGTTCATCTTTCACTATATATACATCATTTGCAAAACATTCAATGGAAAACTACGAATTTAACGATTTTGGTTCCGACCTGAAATCAGGGCGGAAATTTGCTAACGGGAAATTTAGCTTAACGATTTAACCTCGGGATAAAGTGAAAATAATTTTATTTTTTTTATTTTTTATAAAACGTTGAAAATTGATGGTTATAATCCCGACGTTAAATATTATTGAACTAAAAACCTTTGTGTTTTTGAGCGTGCTGAAATCCAATTCAAAGGACGTCAATGCATTTATAATGTGAACTTACAGCTTGTCTAAAAATATCTGATAGATCAGACTCTGATATAGTAGAAATGTTCGTCAAAGAAGTGACCATGCCTCCAAATTCCATCCCACATTGTTCAGTCATAATTGCCATGTCAGTATGATTACTGGAAACTACACTTTCGTGATTGTATTCTAAAATGCATATATAACTATGATATTTTGATAAACGTACACATGCAATATGCTATCAATTTCACAAATAAATATATTTTACAAAGTACACATGTGACTGATGTCACAGAAATCTCACTATATATGTTTAAAAACGCATGTTCCATAAAGTAACTTAATTAATTACTTTATGAACAATGTGGTGATAGATAAACAACAAATCCTTTAAAACACAAACATGTTCAAGGAAAGCATTTTACTTTGAAATATAGTTCAAATACCTTCATAATTATGATTTACGATTTGTATGTTTTCTAGATCCTATTATACGTTTGAAAAAAAGAAATGAAATAAAACATGCAATGGTAACTGAATACTGCAATTCTCGTGTTCGGGGATGTCACTCGATGGAAATATTTACATGTTTTTGCACATGGAACAGAGCCACTAGTTTACCCTGAAAAGGGTCAAAGTATTAAATTTAGACTCACCAGGTTTACCATCCGACGAGAGACTTACATTGTTTAGAACAACATTGAAGTCTCCGCTAAACATCACACCGTCATTTCTGGAAGACAACGAAGAAAATTTGAAACAGAAAAAATACCAGATGAAAGTACTGTCGTTGTTTTGGTAATCGGACTACTCACTGATAGTAATAGTTAATGAAACACAACAACACTACAGAGTCCCTCCTTTCTTTTTGCATCGATCTGTTATTTTAAAGTGGTTTTCATTCATTCACTTTGGACTGACGATTAACTAGATAAAATGATAAACTTATCAAAGTCAGCAAAATAAAGTACATACGTAATCCTTTCCGGACAAAAAAAAAGGAATTGAATTTCTGTGCCGTCCCTTTTTCTGAAATATGTTATAATAAGTAAACTATATCCAGATGATTCTGTATGCATATGTATATTATAGTATTATTTGCATGAGCTGCTCGTAGTAGAAGGTTACCTAATTATTAAATCAAGTCCAACATTGTTATATATAGCAGCATCAATTACAGTTGCCTCACCCATTGTATGTTTGTATCCATTCTTAGTCATCATTATAGCTTTTTATTTTTCTAAACGATATGGGGTTTTCTAATTTGAAGAACTGACCCTGTGATATTGGTATATCCTTTAATATACAATTTCGGAAATCCTGTCTTGGCATGTAGTCTATTGTCATGTGATACAGACACACCTATAGAGTCTGGGACATGTTCTCCAATAGTCAGTCTGAAAAAAACAAGACATTCATAGAGCAGATCCTGAGCTAAATAAAAAATATGCAAAGATAACTGAAATGTTAAGTATAAACATATAAAAGACACTACATCGACCACTAAAGAATATCAAAGATAACATAGAACGATAATTCGAAATAGTAACACATAATATAGGTCATAGGTCAGGTAATGCATCAGTGGTACGTATGTAACCAACCAAACGTGTTCACTCCCTTGTAACACCGTATCATTCTTTATGGAATAGCGTTTGTCAGTGTAAGTCAGTGTAAGTCATTCACATACAATGTTCACATACAAACTGTATATGGCGTGTATTAAAACACAAACAAGCTTGAACTGCAAGTACAAAATAAGTTTTGTTCAATATAGATTCTCCAGTTTAGAAGAAAGATTTACTTTACTGCCATCGTTCTTGCCATGGTGATCTTAAATATTAGAATACACATGACCTTAATTATGTATATAGATACATAAAAGTGTATGCAAAAGACCCATTGTTCGTGTCTGAAATACTTAGTTGATCAATATATTTATCATATTTATATAGAGAGCAAGTTTATTCTCATGGAAGACAAAGGAGTCTAAGAATGTGTTAAAACACGCACACCAAATGTTTTTATTACTTGACTTGAATGAATGAGCACAAAGGAATGCGAAATCTGTAAGGTTTTCTGTGTCCTTCAACGGAGGTTTCGGTTCCTTTGTGCAGACCTGGGTAAGGCGACATTGTATCAACATGTTCAGAGTTATTGTTTTACAAACTCATCCAGATTTCATGTATCATTTTATGATGTATGCAAATAACTGTATGAAAACAATATCGTTATTTGGGTTTTTGACAGGATCAATTTTCTACGAGCCGTTAGGCCATGGCAATATTCCAAATAACTTCATAAGTCTCAAGTGGATATACAAATTGAACAGGAAATGCAGTATCCAAGGACATACATTATTTTAATATTAATGCTTTATATGTGATATATGAAGAATAACATTACCTAGACATTATGTAA
The DNA here is from genome assembly GCA_037043455.1 of Cyrtodaria siliqua. Lineage (NCBI taxonomy): Eukaryota > Metazoa > Mollusca > Bivalvia > Adapedonta > Hiatellidae > Cyrtodaria > Cyrtodaria siliqua. Next base: position 85,859 of record JAWPHD010007151.1, read on the forward strand.
TTGACATTCACAAGACTGCCTTTTATTTCACCATCGTCTGTAAACAATTTGTGTCCGGTTGGTAGTTTGACTAAGGTGCTCGCCACTGAAATTTTTAAGTATATAATTTCTAATGGTAGAATCGTATTCGATATATGCCATCAGATGTTTGACATTCTGAATGCTTGGCAATCAAACACATTGCCTGATCTTGTTAATGGAACTAGATGATGCCTTCCAAATATAAATCAAACCATTATAGTGTTTCAATTGCATATTCAATGTGTTTATGCGCTAAACGTAGACTTTCTATATAACAGTCTAACAGTAGCATTCAAAACACGCATCGAAACAAAAAACAAAAAGTACATGGACATGATGGATAAATAGAAAACAAGGAATGTGATATCGCAAATATAAAAGGGTTGATGAAAGGGCTACCGCGCTGGTACAGACAATGGCAAAAGGGCCGATGGGTTTAAACCGGGTTCTAGGGTGCGCCAAACCTCACTCTTACCATAAGTGTTATCCCAATAAAACCAGGGACAGTGTAAATGAAGGAATGCTCGCAAGGATATATCCTCTAAGAAACTAGACAGCATTGATGGACAATATAATCATAACTCACAGATGATCCTGTATATAAGCATGCATCATTGATGGACAATATAAGCATAACTCAAAGATGATCATGTATATAAGTATGCATTTAAACGAGCATAGCAAGGCGCAACGCAAATACTCAACGACTCAGAATACTCAGAATACTCAGAATACAAAGCAACACGACAATAAACCATTAAGGTCATGCGAGACAAGATTGGCGACAAACATCAAACGTTCCCATCCTTTCAGGATTTTGTAAACGTCCTCATACGGTCCACTGTCTGTCCGGTCATCTTACAATCAAAGCTGAACGCATAAGGCGAACTGTAACATGGTAAACCACTAAACTTGCAGTGCGTTTCAAAATGATAGAGTCATAACCTTTTTTGATAAAAGGTTTAACAAACAAGTTTAATAAAGGTAGTATGAAAGTAATCATGACCAAGGGTCTTACGAATTTGTAAATCACGTGACCATAGAAGTCGGGTTGTGATAGTCCTTGTTCTTAAGAGTTCTTAAATAGCTTCTGCTGTATTTTAATAGCTGTCCAGGTCACCAATAATAACATTTTGAATAGGTTTTCGATAACGGTAGCCTAGATTGAGTAGCATTTTAGTTAAACAAAGTTAATATGAAAGTCCTTAACTCGACTACAACATTTAGAATAATGCAAAAGTTGAAAAACGTTTACCCCGTAAGAACATACCCTTCTAAGTAGCGATAATTAACGATATCGGAATTAAAATCATCTCCCATGTCATACATTTGGCTTATTATTTTTCCATTTTCAATTCAGAGAGAAACATCAAGAAAAGAAGCGACAGTATCAGAAATATTAGCTTTGATAAGTTGAAATTCTTTAGGGTATAACACATGCCATACACATACTGTTTTAAATTATTGTTTGAAGGTGTTGTCCTGAAAAACTAGGCGACTTGGCTGGCTTTTGTTGAGGAAATAATTAATATTAATTTATATGATGATTAAAGGCTCTTATAAGTTGTTGGTTTGTGACCGAACTACATTTCTTTTAATTATATGTACAGCTGATAGAAATAATAATAATAAATCAGCCGAGTCGTTGAGTTCCAAACCAAATATTTTCATAAACAATACATAACCACAAGATACCACATGTTCAAAGCATATGCACTTTTTATATAAAACTGAAGCAGATTATGAGGTGGGATTTATTCTGTATTTGAATTGGCATCAACTACTCTTCCAGATACTTGTGATAAATTTGTTTTTACATGATTGTCAGTAACAATGTAACACAATACGTGCAACACGATTATTTGTATTGATTTAAAATTTACCCAAAAAGGAATACTTATTGGGTGGAATATCCAGCTAATAAAAAGTCCTTTTCGGCTATTATTTCTGTACATCTATGCAAACCATGTGTTCTACTAACAATTAAAAGTAATCTTAGACGTTTATCAACAGAGGGTATTAACATATAGTGACACTATATACTGTAAACACGCTAAAGGTAACAATTCAATTAAGATAAACATAACCTGCCAACGTACATGTAACAACGCTAAAAGGTAACAATTCCGCTAAAGGTAACAACCGCCGCTAAAGGTAACAATTTCAATGCTAAAGGAAACAACCTCACTAAAGGTAACAATTACCTATACCACTAAAAGTAACAGCGCTTACGCCACAGGTGCCACAGTAACTTAAAAGAACCCGTTTACTCAATTTCCATTGAAACTGTAGATGTTTAAAAAAAGTTGTACCTTTAGCGTTAGCATTGTTATCTTTAGTCGAAGAGGTGATTGTTACCTTTAGCGGAGGTTGTTACCTTTAGCGATGAAATTGTTACCTTTAGCGGTGGTTGTTACCTTTAACGGAGTTGTTACCTGTAGCGTTGTTACATGTACGTTAGCAGGTTATGTATATTTTAATGTCATTTTAACACATTATGTATTACCAAACAAAGAACATAATAAAAATGTTACTGATCTAGAAGTAGCAATCACAGAGGTAAATACATTATACATCATACCTTTATTAAATTCCGACCTCTCTATTCTGTACTGTACGGCCCCTTGTCCCATGCTCGTACACAGTATGGCATATTGATGAATCGAAACAACCAAGAATGCACTGATCACAGCGATAAACGACATCTTCCAAGTTAAATAAGTACCACGTCTTTAGATGTATGCGATGTTCCAGCTGATTACAGTGGTTATGGTGAGGTGTTTAAATGAGTATATGTTAATTATTTAATTCATCTTAATTAGAAAATATTGACTATTTATCAAAGTCAACTAAGTAAAGTGCATAGCTTGGTGGAAGACGCACTCCATTTCTTACTAACTCAGACGTGTTTTTCGAGAAGTTACTAACAGAGACTTTATAAAATTACAAAAAATAAATCAAATCAAAACACTAAAGCAGATTTATCCTAGACAATTTATTTATTAAGAGCAGTCTTTGTGGATTTAACTTAGAATATCGCTTAAACCGGTGCTAGGAGGCGTGAAAGGTGTTGCAGTTGACATTATCTCTCATGAACAGACTCAGTATAATGGAGTCTGCTACTTTTATCTCTTGTTTGTGTTTATTGCTTGCAAGGAATCCCATTTTCAGTATTTATTGACATTTACGCTAGCGTTTGTTTAGTGCTGTGTGGCGGCCGTAAAAAGTCGCCTGGACTACAGTGTTATTTTTTACTGGTCCTTTGGGATCATCAATCCCAATCTTTGTGGCTTTAAAGTAGAATATCACTTAAGCCGGTGCTAGGGGGCGTGAGAGGTGTTGCACTCGACATGTCCTCTCGTGAAACCGAGTCTGCTACTTTTATCTCTTGTTTGTGTTTTTTGCTTCCAAGGAATCCCATTTTCAGTATTTATTGACATTTACACTAGCGATTGTTTAGTGCTGTGTGGCGGCCGTAAAAAGTCGCCTCGACTACAAATCAGTAGTGTTATTTCTTACTGGTCCTTTGGGATTATAAATTGCTTAAAGCAATCTGACCTTTCCGTTCGCATCTTAAATGTTCACTCTGACTTCACCGTTCGCACTTGTAAAACACATCTGACATTCCGGTTAGCTGTTATGTTTTACCATGTCGACTTAAAAATGCTATAACTCGGAAAGTTTTCATTTTTTCAATGACACACTTTGTACAGTTATACAGAAAGGATTGACGATCTTGACATGCGTTTTAAATTGAATTACAATTGCGAATATCAGTTCGTTATTTTTGTTTATTCTGAAAATTTCATTGTTTTTACAAATTTTTGGAAATGTATACAGGGTGCTTAAGGCGTTTTATTACCGGATTTTTAAATTGAAAGCTTCCTCTGTCATGCCTTTTGAAACCTGCGTAATCATTTTCCAAATATTTTAGCAAAATACGCAACAGAAAGAAAAAATACTAACCCCACCATTCAATTTCGCCAATCTGACTTCTCCGCAACCATCTGACTTCGCCGCAGCCGGTTGATCAGTGTGGTCTCTGTGGTCGGTTGCATTGTAAACTTCCCGCCTCTCACCGATGCGGGTTCGAAACTCACTGAGAGCTCGACTTGTAAGTGCGGAAGTGCCGATGGCGGGAGGTGTACAGTACTGGTTCTACCCTGGAAAAATGGGTGGTCTGCCTCCACCACAATAAAATCGAAACTCATATATAACCTTATATTTGTTTAACATGACGTAAAACACCATACAAACAAACACACAAACAAACTTACCTCAAGATATCTCAAATCAATTCCGTGACTTGTTATGTTTAAAGGCGAAACATGTTTGAAAAGGAGGTTCTAAATAGGTACAAAATTAAAAAATATATATATTCATAAGAAAAATCTGTAGGAAATGTCATTAAACTAAATTTCTCCACCACATATCTACTGATAAACAAGACCACATATCTACTGATAAACAAGACCACATATCTACTGATAAACAAGACCACATATCTACTGATAAACAACCACATATCTACTGATAAACAACCACATATCTACTGATAAACAACCACATATCTACTGATAAACAAGACCACATATCTACTGATAAACAACCACATATCTACTGATAAACAAGACCACATATCTACTGATAAACAAGACCACATATCTACTGATAAACAACCACATATCTACTGATAAACAACCACATATCTACTGATAAACAACCACATATCTACTGATAAACACGACCACATATCTACTGATAAACAACCACATATCTACTGATAAACAAGACCACATATCTACTGATAAACAAGACCACATATCTACTGATAAACAAGACCACATATCTACTGATAAACAAGGTAGTCACAAGAAATGAAGATAACTCACCAGTCACATGCAGTAACATGTCCGCATAATTCAATGCTAAGCAATCTCGTTAAAGTTACTAAGCTTAATTTACTATTAATTTAAATATTTATTTATTTTAATTAGAAAGCGTTTGTTGACAATTTTAAAATAGAATGTATTCAATGTACAAACCGTAAGGCAACGACGTTCATTATATACAGGAAGTTTTCATTCTTACGGATGGCGGGAGGTATGCAGCACTGGTTCTACCAAGGGAAAGTGGGTTTTCTGCCTGCACCACAAAAAAAAAATCGACCGTCATATATAACCTTACATGTGTTGAAAATGACGTAAAACACCATACAAACAAAAAAACAAAATCATTATATACATTAACAACGTTGTTATGCATGGCTGCACATCAAGTTAAACGTTTGTAATTGAAACTGTTTGCAGTTGCAAATTCAAGGGTAACTTTTTGAATGTGGTTCATTATAGATGAGGCCCTCCCATCTGGGGGGTCCTTGTTTCCCAGATCCCTTAAAGTAATGGTCATTGTTTCCCAGATCCCCAAAAGTATTTGCCAAATTTCCCCAAAAGTATTTTGCCCATGTTCCCTTGATCCCTAAAAGTATTTACACTGTTCCTTAGATCCCCAAGACTGTTAAACATAGTTCCCTAAAAGTAACAAATATTGTTCACTTAATAACCCTTATGTAAAACACATACTGTAGTCTTCTCTGGACTTTTTTTACCTGTTATACATCATAATAAAAAACATTAGCGTTCTGTGGGTTTTTCTTCGCCATTTATTTTATATAGCCTCAGTAACAGGTACAGTTATAACGTTCAGATTCTTCGTATTGACGTATTTGGCTCCATTTTTTACATTTTCACAAAATAAATGATGATGAAACAAGAGGTCCATGACCTTGAAACGCTCTTCTTAAGATCTGAACAGCTAGGCCTTGGAAAGGTAGCATAACCTTTTAAATGTTTGTCATTATTTGAAGGCGCAGTATTTGTTAACCATTACACAATACACATTTTTCGTCAGAGTAAATACATTTCTCAAATGAAAATCATTTTTGTAACAGGAGTAACATTCCTGTAAAGTTTCTTGAAAATCCTTCAAGTAGTGTCATAGGAGTAGTTGCCACAAGTTTTCCCTATGTAACTCGTGTAAACAAAGATGGCTGCTCGTGGCCATGTTTGACGTTAAATCAAAAAAAAAATGCAGTAGTCGCCAGAAAATTGTATTTTTAAAATATTTTTTTTATCCGTGGTGGCCATCTTAAGGTTACTTAGGACCAACTAGACATCAATAGCAACATTCCTATAAAGTTTCATGAACATCTAAAGAGTAGTTTCAGAGTTCAATAGTCTCCACAAGTTTGTCTTATATACTGAGGGAAAAAAGCTTAACAAGTATTTTCTAGAAGAAGTAATACTGTATACAAGATATACTGACATTTTGGGACTTTAAGGGCTTAACCCCTACTTTTATTTATTCGTTACGTCATTAAGATGTTTGATTGTTATTGATTTGATTGTGTCTATGGCAGCAATTTCCTGATTTTACAACCAACAATTTATTATTTTCAGGGTGCAACAAAAACTTGCTAAACTTTTTTCCATCAGTATATATAACTCTATGTAAACAAAGATGTCCATTGGCGGCCAAGTTTTATATTAAATAAAAATGATCGAGTTTTGTTTAGGACCAACTACATGTCATGCCAGTCAATTTGGTAAAGGTTTCAAATAAATAACCCTTATGTTTTTTTTAGAAGTAGTCACCACACAACTGACTGTATTTTAAAATCTATGTTTAGCTATGGCGGCCATCTTGCAATTTCGGCTTACCTGATTTCTTTTAGAACCAACTAGACGACAAGAGTAACATTTATGTAAAGTTTCATGACAGTTCATCATGGAGTTTCAAAGGATCAGTCGCCACAGATTTTTCCTATACAACTATATGTAATCAAAGATGGTCATAATTGGCGGTCATGTTTGACATCGAATCAAAATGAATTTTGTTTAGATCCAACCAATACTATGTCATGCCGGTCATTTTGGTAAAGGTTCCAAATCAATACCACTTATGGTTTTCGAGAAGTACTCACCACAAACTTCTATTTTTAAAATCTATTTTTAGCTATGGTGGCCATCTTGAATTTCAGGCAGATCTGATTTTTTACTTAGGATCAACTAGACATCAAGAGCAACATGGAAGTTAAGTTTAAAGAAAATCCATCAAAAAGATGTCCGCTGGAGGCCATGTTTAATATCAAATCAAAATTCATTTTGTTTAGGACCAATACTATGTCATGCCGGTAATTTTGGTAAAGGTTCCAAATCAATACTCCTTATGGTTTTTGAGAAGCAGTCACCACAAAAATATATTTTAAAAAATTATTTTTAGCTTTGGTGGCCATCTTGGATTTCACATCAACTTGAATATTTACTATGATCAAATAGACCTGAAGGGTAACATTTCTGTAAAGTTTCATGAAAATCCATCAAATAGTTTTAGAGGAGTAGTTGCCACAAAAACACATATAGTTTCGGAGAAGTTGCTACAAACTGCATTTTTTTTAAAAATCTGTTTTTAGCTTTGGTGGTCGTCTTGGATTTCACATCAACCTGTTTTTTGCTAGGATCAACTAGTCCTTATGGGCAACAGTTCTATAAACTTTCATGATATTGCATCTAATAGTTTTAGAGGAGTAGTCGCCGCAAATATTTGTTATGGACGGACAGACGAACGATGCACTACGTCATAAGCTCTGCTGATCCGTGATCAGTTGCGCTAAAATGAACACACACGGCAAATGTTCATCGCCGTGCAAATACTTTCAGTTGAACATGAAACTTGACATTTTCTGAAGAGAGCGTCCAGTTGAGCGATGGGCACAAATAAAAACCGTCAAAAAAGGTAATACTGAAAGACCGTTCAAAGCAATCAGCAGTGATCAGCAGTCCAGATGTTGTTTTAAAAGTAAATTATAGCAATTATACATAACAATTAAGCACTGTTTCCTTTTTGTCCTTGAGACACTGTTCTTTAGATCCCTAATAGTAGGCCTTTGATCACTGGATCCTTTAAAGTAATTGGCAATGTTTCCCAGATCCCTAAAAGTAATTGGCCATGTTCCCCAGATCCCCAAAAGCCCTGGAAAGGCCTCATAGATGTACTTTAACATATTAATGGTACGTGCATTAAACCAGATAAACCGAAAGTGAAACGACAACAACGTGTTTACTTGAAATTTGTTTTGTTTTCACTAATATAGTGAATTGCCACTACGCAAAACAAAAGCACAGTCCATAAAAAAATATACACCTTCAGTATTCTGAAAGAGAATAATCAATCTTACATTTAAATAGTGTAGTCGTATGACATAATATATTATATGTGATATGAATAATGGTGTAAAGCGACACACGATAAACGTGTAGTAGTTATCAAATATCAACAGTATCATCTCGATTAATAGACATTTGTGTAGTAGTTATCAAGCATCAACATTATCAACTCGAATAATAGACAATTGTGTAGCAGTTATCAAGCATCAACATTATCACTTCGATTAATAGACAATTGTGTAGTAGTTATCAAATATCAACAGTATCACCTCGATTAATAGACAGTTGTGTAGCAGTTATCAAGCATCAACATTATCACCTGGAATAATAGACAATTGTAAAGTAGTTATAAAGCATCAACATTATCACCTCGATTAATAGACAATTGTGTAGCAGTTATCAAGCATCAACATTATCACATCGATTAATAGACAATTGTGTAGTAGTTATCAAGCATCAACAATATCACCTCGAATAATAGACAATTGTGTAGTAGTTATCAAGCATCAACATTATCACCTCGAATAATAGACAATTGTGTAGCAGTTATCAAGCATCAACATTATCACCTGGAATGATAGACAATTGTGTAGTAGTTACAAGCATCAACATTATCACCTCGATTAATAGACAATTGTGTGGAAGTTATCAAGCATCAACATTATCACCTCGAATAATAGACAACTGTGTAGCAGTTATCAAGCATCAACATTATCACATCGATTAATAGACAATTGTGTAGCAGTTATCAAGCATCAACATTATCACCTGGAATGATAGACAATTGTGTAGTAGTTATCAAGCATCAACATTATCACCTCGATTAATAGACAATTGTGTGGCAGTTATCAAGCATCAACATTATCACCTCGAATAATAGACAACTGTGTAGTAGTTATCAAGCATCAACATTATCACCTCGAATAATAGACAATTGTGTAGCAGTTATCAAGCATCAACATTATCACCTGGAATGATAGACAATTGTGTAGTAGTTATCAAGCATCAACATTATCACCTCGATTAATAGACAATTGTGTGGCAGTTATCAAGCATCAACATTATCACCTCGAATAATAGACAACTGTGTAGCAGTTATCAAGCATCAACATTATCACCTCGAATAATAGACAATTGTGTAGTAGTTATCAAGCATCAACATTATCACCTCGAATAATAGACAATTGTGTAGCAGTTAGCAAGCATCAACATTATCACCTGGAATAATAGACAATTGTAAAGTAGTTATAAAGCATCAACATTATCACCTCGATTAATAGACAATTGTGTAGCAGTTATCAAGCATCAACATTATCACATCGATTAATAGACAATTGTGTAGTAGTTATCAAGCATCAACATTATCACCTGGAATGATAGACAATTGTGTAGTAGTTATCAAGCATCAACATTATCACCTCGATTAATAGACAATTGTGTGGCAGTTATCAAGCATCAACATTATCACCTCGAATAATAGACAACTGTGTAGTAGTTATCAAGCATCAACATTATCACCTCGAATAATAGACAATTGTGTAGCAGTTATCAAGCATCAACATTATCACCTGGAATGATAGACAATTGTGTAGTAGTTATCAAGCATCAACATTATCACCTCGATTAATAGACAATTGTGTGGCAGTTATCAAGCATCAGCATTATCACCTCGAATAATAGACAACTGTGTAGTAGTTATCAAGCATCAACATTATCACCTCGAATAATAGACAATTGTGTAGCAGTTATCAAGCATCAACATTATCACCTGGAATGATAGACAATTGTGTAGTAGTTATCAAGCATCAACATTATCACCTCGATTAATAGACAATTGTGTGGCAGTTATCAAGCATCAACATTATCACCTCGAATAATAGACAACTGTGTAGCAGTTATCAAGCATCAACATTATCACCTCGAATAATAGACAATTGTGTAGTAGTTATCAAGCATCAACATTATCACCTCGAATAATAGACAATTGTGTAGCAGTTAGCAAGCATCAACATTATCACCTGGAATAATAGACAATTGTGTAGTAATTTCAAGCATCAACATTATCACCTCGAATAATAGACAATTGTGTAGTAGTTATCAAATATCAACATTATCACCTCGATTAATAGACAATTGTGCAGCAGTTATCAAGCATCAACATTATCACCTGGAATAATAGACAATTGTATAGTAGTTATCAAGCATCAACATTATCACCTCGATTAACAGACAATTGTGTAGAAGTTATCAAGCATCAACATTATCACATCGATTAATAGACAATTGTGAAGCAGTTATCAAGCATCAACATTATCACCTCGAATAATAGACAATTGTGTAGTAGTCGTCAAGCATCAAATTCATCTCATCGATTTATTAATCCGGTATCATATAAATAAAAAATAAAAGTTTTCTCCGATACAAGGGACCATCGGTTAACGTCCCATTCGACAGACAAGGCTAAGGAAGGTGTCTTGCCTATTAAAGGTCGTCCCCATTCGACAGACAAGGCTAGGCAAAGAGTCTTGCCTATTAGATGTCGTCCCCATTCGATAGACAAGGTCAGGGAAAAAGTCTTGCCAATTATATGTCGTCCCCATTCGACAGACAAAGCTAAGAAAAGTGTCTTGCCTATTAAAGTCCCCATTCGACAGACAATCCTGGGAAATGTCTTGCCTATTGAAGTCCCCATTCGACAGACAAGCCTGGGGAAAGTTTCTTGCCTAATAAAGGACGTCCCCATTCGACAGACAAGGCTAGGGAAAGTGTCTTGCCAAATAAAGGACGTCCACATTCGACAGACAAGGCTAAGGAAAGTGTCTTGCCTATTAAAGGTCGTCCCCATTCGCAAACAATGCTAGGGAAAGTTTCTTGCCTATTAAAGGTTATCATCATTCGACAGACAAGGCTAGGGAAAATGTCTCGAATATTAAAGGTCGTCCCCATTCGACGGACAAGGCTAGGAAAAAAATGTCTTGCCTATTAAAGGACGTCCCCATTCGACAGACAAAGCTAAGGAAAGCGTCTTGCCTATTAAAGGTTTTCCCCACTCGACAGACAATGCTAGGGAAAGTGTCTTGCTAATTAAAAGTCGTCCCCATTCGACAGACAATGCTAAAAAAGGTATATTGCCTATTAAAGGCCGTCCCCATTCGACAGACAAGTCTAGGGGAAATGTCTTGCCTATTAAAGGACGTCCCCATTCGACAGACAAGGCTAGGGAGAATGTCTTGCCTTTTGAAGGATGTCCCCATTCGACAGACAATACTAAGGAAAGTGTCTTTCCTATTAAAGGCCGTCCCCATTCGACAGACAAGGCTAGAGAAAATGTCTTGCCTATTAAAGTCGTCCCCATTCGACAGACAAGGCTAAAGAAAGAGTCTTGCCTATTAAAGGCCGTACCCATTCTACAGACAAGGCTAGGGAAAGTGACTTGCCTATTAAAGGTCGTCCCCATTCGACAGACAATACTAGGAAAAATGTCTTGCCTATTAAAAGACGTCCCCGTTTGACAGACAAGGCTAGGGAAAATGTCTTGCCTATCGTAACCATTCTACAGACTTGGCTAGGAAAAGTATCGTGCCTATCAAGAATCTTCCCGATTCGACAGACAAGGCTTGGGAAAGTGTCTTTCCTATTAAAGGTCGTCCCCATTCGACAGAAAAGGCTAGGGAAAGATTCTTGCCTATTAAAGGACGTCCACATTCTACAGAAAAGGCTAGGGAATGTGTCTTGCCTTTTAAATGTCGTCCCTATTCGATAGACAAGGCTAGGGAAAATGTCTTGCCTATTAAAGGACGTCCCCATTCGACAGACAAAGCTAAGGAAAGTGTCTTGCCTATTAAAGGTTTTCCCCACTCGACAGACAATGCTAGGGAAAGTGTCTTGCTAATTAAAAGTCGTCCTCATTCGACAGACAATGCTAAAAAAGGTATATTGCCTATTAAAGGCCGTCCCCATTCGACAGACAAGTCTAGGGGAAATGTCTTGCCTATTAAAGGACGTCCCCATTCGACAGACAAGGCTAGGGAGAATGTCTTGCCTTTTGAAGGATGTCCCCATTCGACAGACAATACTAAGGAAAGTGTCTTTCCTATTAAAGGCCGTCCCCATTCGACAGACAAGGCTAGAGAAAATGTCTTGCCTATTAAAGTCGTCCCCATTCGACAGACAAGGCTAAAGAAAGAGTCTTGCCTATTAAAGGCCGTACCCATTCTACAGACAAGGCTAGGGAAAGTGACTTGCCTATTAAAGGTCGTCCCCATTCGACAGACAATACTAGGAAAAATGTCTTGCCTATTAAAAGACGTCCCCGTTTGACAGACAAGGCTAGGGAAAATGTCTTGCCTATCGTAACCATTCTACAGACTTGGCTAGGAAAAGTATCGTGCCTATCAAGAATCTTCCCGATTCGACAGACAAGGCTTGGGAAAGTGTCTTTCCTATTAAAGGTCGTCCCCATTCGACAGAAAAGGCTAGGGAAAGATTCTTGCCTATTAAAGGACGTCCACATTCTACAGAAAAGGCTAGGGAATGTGTCTTGCCTTTTAAATGTCGTCCCTATTCGACAGACAAGGCTGGGGAAAGTGTCTTGCCTATTAAAGGACGTCCACATTCGACAGACAAGGCTAGGGAAAGTGTCTTGCTTATTAAAGGTCGTCCACATTCGACATACTAGGCTAGGGAAAGTCTTTTGCCTATTAAAGGACGTCCACATTCGACAAACAATGCTAGGGAAAATGTCTTGCATATTAAAGGACGTCCCCATTCGACAGACAAGGCTACACAACGAAGAATCCCACTGGCCCCAGAAAAGCACAATTATGATTTCTGTATTCAGAGTCGAACGTAATGAGCACAGGGCCACCGCAAACAAGACACTTTTCTAACCGTAGGAGATACTGTATATTGTTATGAATGAAAATAACACAAATCAATTTATTAAAGGGAACTTAGGCATATATTCAAGTGTTGTTATTGGGAGATCTGAAACACTTGGGAAAAGGATGAACTAGTTATTAAACAATGAAGATATGCCTTTTTTATAAATCATGTATTATTTCATATTTTTGTTTATATCGTTAGTGAAAGTTTGCACGATGTCCTGTACTCTTAAATGCCTAACTCGTACGAATTATTCGTGGAATAGTATGTCGGTATGATTGATCGTTATGGCTACATATATTTACGTAAACACTCAGGGTTTTTAATGTAAACATGTCTGTTATTGTACATCAATTAAAGTATTAAAACGAAGTTAGACATTGCAGGTAATATAGATGTGTGATGCTTAAATTAAAAAAAAAAGGTTAACATTTGTTGTTTATTGCATCATGATACGAGTAGTGGCATATCTACATGCATGTATAATATTATAATAGTTATGCCCATCTCAATTGTGTGTATTATTTCAATAAAAAGAAGCATCCACGCGATCTGTGGAGATCGCTGAGCCCGAGATTTACAGATATCCGTGGTACATTCTCAAATACTTTTGGTTTCTTAATTGAATTTCGAATAGGTTGTTCCACTACTCCTGCCTTTAAAGGTTCTGAGTATTGTTTATTCACCCTTAGAATATGTTGCCTGTTTTTAAATTTAGTCTTTTGACTATTACCTGTGATACGCAGGCTTCATTATCTCTGCTCCCAGCTAAACTCCATTTTGTTTATTTCGCCCATTGTTTTCTCGTTTATGGCAACGCGTTTTGTTAGAACCTAGGATCATACGCCGCTGGCCATGGAATGGTGTGAAAATACCGCATTGAAGGTTCCATGTTCATCGTCATATGCATACCATCTTCAGGATGGCTCAAATATATGTACTATTGGCATTTTAAATATTGAGTTCTGTTCAACCCGGGGCGTGAACGGTAGCAAGCACTTTTCACTACCGTTCATGAACAGTCTCAGTCAAACCGAAACAGCAATACTGTTTTGTATTTATTATGTTTGGCAATTTCCAAATTTCTCCTTTCATACTTGTTTTCGTATATATGTGTTATCGTTTCGAGGGCTCAGCGCAAAACTATTCTATTATCTCCTTCTTTATTTATATGTAGTTAGAATAGTTTTGCGCTGAGCCCTCGCTTTATTCATATCATTTGAGCACCTTTATCAGAACCTGATCATTTTCCCTCCAAATCAGTCAGATATACGGGGTATTACTTGCCGTGAATAGTTCACATAGCGTTATAATCGTTTAGTTGACTGGATATACTCGTATATACTACTATAGCAATGAAAAGTAAGAATTAGTTATCACCTAGAGGTGAATATAGATATAAAAATCGAAAAGGAAAAGCATCATTCAAAGACGACAGTCAACCAAAATCACACACAGGAACAAATAACAAAAGGCCAAATAAGACATCAGGGCTACCGCCTTGGAACGGCCAGTGGCAAAAATAGGCCGCTGGTGGTTTAAACCAGGTTCCAGGGTGCACCAAACCTTACACCTACGCTACTGTCAACCCAATAAAACGGGACAGTGTCAATAAAGAAATCCCCGACATGAACTATTCTCTCTAACCAGCGAGGCAGAATTAATAGACAATATAAGTAAAACACAAAGATGCTCGTGTATATATAAATACAAAGAAACAATAGCCTAGAAAGCCACAAAGAAGGTACTCAATGACTTGGCCGAAGCCAGAGCAACAAGAAGATAAACCATTGAGGGCACGACAAGACAATACTGTAGACAAACATCAAGCGTCGACGTCCTTTTGGGCTTTAGGTAGACGTCATCATAGAGTCCACAGACTGTCCGGTCATCGCACACTCAAAGAGGAAAGCATAGTGGCGAACTGTAAAAGGGTCCATCACCAAGCACATAATGCGTTCCAAAATGATAGGGTCATAACCTCATTTGATAAGCCTTTTAACAAGTTTAACAAAGATAGTATGATTGAGATCATGACCAAGGATCTTACGAAGTTTGTAAATCACGTCACCCTAGAAGTCAGGTTGTGATAGTCCTTGTCGCAGAAGAGTTCTTAAAAAAGGTTTAACGGAAGTTTATGGTAACGGTAACCCTGATGTAGTAGCTTTTTAGTTATACAAAGATTATGAATATTTAAGTCCTCAACTCGAGTACAAGCTTTCGAAAAACGAATAAGTTGAGACACATAGGCCTCATAAGAAGTTGCTTGGGAACATCCCCATCTAAATGGTGATAATTAACAATATCAAAATTAAAATCATCTCTCTTGTCATATATTTTGCTAATTATTTCACCATTTTCAATTGAGAGAGGTAAATCAAGAAAAGAAGCGTTAGTATCAGAAATATTAGCTTTGTTAAGTTGAAGTTCTTGATGGTATATATTATTAACCAAAGTAAAAAAGAAAGGGTTTTCTCTTGTTGCTCTGGCTTCTGCCAAGTCATTGAGTACCTTCATTGTGGCTTTCTAGGCTATTGTTTTTTGTATTATTTTTACACGAGCATATTTGTGTTTTACTTATATTGCCTATTGACAGATTGATGCTGCCTTGTTGGTTAGAGATTAGATCATGGCGGGGATTTCTTTATTTACACTGTCCTGTTTTAATGGGATGAAGTAGGATAAGTGTGAGGTTTGGTGCACCCTAGAACCGGTTTAAACCCCCAGTGGCCTACTTTGCCACTGACCGTTCCAAGACGGTAGCCCTGTTGTCAACCCTCTTGTGTTTGTGATGTCGTTTGCATTTATTATTACTTTTGCCTTCTTGTTTGTCTGTTTGCTTGTTTGTTTCTGTGTTTTGTGGTTGACTGTCCTCATTAAATGCTACTTTCCCTGTCCGATCTTTTTATATTTCTTGTCAATGTTTAACATGTCATCCAGATACTGAGAGGTGTCATTAAAGGCCTCAATAACATCGTCCTGGGTAGCTGGTGAAAGACTCAATATGAACTATCTTTCATAGCAATATAAAAACAAATTTGCGACATGAGTTGCACAGTTCGTACCCATAGGGCTACCAACAATTTGTCTGTAGACAGTCGTTCCATACCTGACGAAAATATTATCTAATAGGAAGATGAGTGTTCACAAACTTCTTGGCAAGTCCATATAGTGTAATTGTCTAAACTACCGTTAGTAAAAAACGCTTTAATGTTATTACAGGCCAAAAATGTAGTATTTTTCCTTGCGAATGTTTTTTTAATAAGAGCAATAAGCTTGTCTTTGATAAGGTGATATAGTAAGGTTGTATATAGTGTAGAGAAGTCATAAGTACTAATATGAAACTTGACGTTTATTGCAAATTTTACCAAGAACGTCCCCTGATTTTTTTATAGTTCAAAACAAATTAATCCCAGAGTTTTCATAAGTATTATCACAATATTGTAAATCAACGCTATTTTGTGGCGTATGATGCGGTGAATTTATCCCTGGAGGCTGGCTGCATGGTGGAGGATGATGTGTTTTATGTGAATTTAACCCTGGATGCAGGACGCATGGAGGTGGGTTACGTCGTATAATGAGGTGAATTTATCGCTGAATGCAGGATGCATGGTGGAGGATGATGTGCTTAATGTGAATTTAACTCTGAATGCAGGCTGCATGGTGGCGGGTGACGTACTGTGAGGTGAATTAACCCTGAATGCAGTCTGTGTGAAGGTGGGTTACGTCATATTCGGTGGCATTATCGGTTTCCCCTCGCACCCACACACTGTGACTGTATATAGTGTTTGCCACATTACTGAAGGGCTTCAACGCAATATAGACATAGCTGTAGGAATTTTCCCGTGAAGCATTGCCATTTCCGACCGCTCAATGAAAAAATAAAAAATGATCTGTCAATCTCCAAATAAATCGGAAACTGTAATAATCTTGTGTAATTATAATTTACTAGAGAATAATGCTCCCGTCGTCTGTGCAGTTTTATTATCGTAACCCTGATCTTCTTTTCAAATATAAAAGTAATTTAAGGACTCTTCTGCGACAATGACTATCACAACCTGACTTCTATGGGGATGTGATGTATAAACTTCGTAAGATTCTTGGTCATGATCACTTTCATACTATCTTTGTTAAACTTGTTAAAAAGTGTATCACAAGAGGTTATGACCCTATCATTTTGCAACGTACTGCATGCTTGGTGGTGGACCTTTTTACAATTCGTCACTGTGCTTTCCTCTTTAATTGTACGATGACCGGACAGGCTATGGACCCTATGATGACGCCTACCTAAAGCCCATTGGGACGGTGGCGTTTGATGTTTGTCTATGATCTTTCTTGTCGTGCCCTTAATGGTTTATTCTGGCTTCTGTCAAGTCATTGAGTACCTTCATTGTGGCTTTCTAGGCTATTGTTATTATATTGACACGAGCATATTTGTGTTTTACTTATATTGCCTATTGAAGTTGCCTTGTTGGTTAGAGATTAGATCATGGCGGGGATTTATTTATTTACACTGTCCTGTTTTAATGGGATGACAGTAGGGTAAGTGTGAGGTTTGGTGCACCCTAGAACCGGTTTAAACCCCCAGTGGCCTACTTTGCCACTGACCGTTCCAAGGCGGTAGCCCTATTGTCAACCCTTTTGTGTTTGGGATGTCATTTGCATTTATGATTACTTTTGCTTTCTTGTTTGTCTGTTTGCGTGTTTGTTTCTGTATTTTATGGTTGACTGTCTTCCTTGAATGCTACTTTCCCTGTCCGATCTTTTTATATTTTTTTACATAATGTATATAAGTGGGGATAAATAGGAATAAAGAGCACATCCTGTTTGCTACCAGCCAAAAATATGATTAACTAATTACATATAATTTAAATCGGGTATTATATTTGCACTTTGATAAGTCCAATTACACAAATCAGTACCACAAATGACATTGACTTTGTCTTGAATGAAGCTTTACCGAGCTGTAAATGTTGCGTTAAATGTTTCTTCTCGGCAACTGTAAGAGCACTGGTTGTATACTGAGTAGTAAACCATAATTGACAGTTCCGACATTATTTAGTTTTAGCTCAACCCTCTTTCAACGAATCGAGTTCCTACAACATTGGCCATCTGTACCATTGTATTTTAGAGTTTTTTTATTTAACTGTATTTGCTGTATTTACATGCGTAAATACATATTGCGCTTTTAATTGACTCTGGCCTTTGGTGGATATAAGCTTGAATGACTGACTGGAACTATGTACTTCACGTAGCCTGTCCAAAAATGTACTTGATCTGAGGGCTGTAGGTGTTACTATCATTCGATTCATGATAGTGAACATTAATTATAAATACATGTGTAGTTCACCTGCCATACTTATACACACGGTTAATATTGGTATATCAGTAGCGTCTCCGTGGCCGAATGGTTAACGACGTTGCGTTGTAAACATTCGCCTCTCACCGCTGCGGGTTCGAATCCCACTGGGAGCTCGACTCGTAAGTGCGGAAGTGTCGATTCTTATGGATGACGGGAGGTGTACAGTGCTGGTTCTACCCAGGAAAAGTGGGTGGTCTGCCTCCTCCACAAAAACAATCGACCTTGCATGTGGTGAGCCAAATATGCTAGTCTTGACCCATATCTAGAACTTCAAACAGAGATAGACAAATTTGAAAAATAACCATTATTATTGTTTGGTGAAAAGTGCGAGTATGTGCAATGTGATGAGTTTATATCTAACATAAATGACAATGGGGAGTTAATATATGAAAGTATTAGCGTATTTAATACACTACAGACATTCCCTCTAAACAGGGAATACATTTAACACTGTAACCAACGAGTATGGTAATATGCTTATACATGTTTGTGCAAGTAATGACCTATTTATATTAAATGGCAGAATTGGGTCAGATTTTGTAAATTCACATGCAACTTGCAAAGGGAAACGCAGTATTGATTACTTCATAGGCTAAGTAAAAACAATTGGAATAATCACAGACTTACAGGTAAAATAATTTATGTATTTTGATCTCGCGTTTTTGTTTGTATACAAACTGAGAATTTTCAAAAAAAACTGTAAAAAACAACAACTGAAAATGACGTAAAACACCATTGTGGCACCGCTAAAGACCACAACTACGCTAAAGACCACAGCTTCTCTGAAGTTCACATGTATTTTCGTTAAAGTCCACAACTTCGCTATAGTCCATACACATTTCCGCTAAAGTCCACAAAAAAAACGAACGCCAAAGTCCACAACATTTTCCGATAAAGTCCACACAAACTATTGTCGCTAAAGTCCACAAACGTTTTCGCTTAAGTCCACAACAATATTTCAGCTGAAAATTCTATTTTGAATTGAACTGTTTTCTCTTTTTTGAGAGATGTTTCAGCACTTTTTCATTAATGTATGCAAAACATATTTGCGCCAGATGTAGCTTACATGTATTCATTATCAATTTTTTTTGTAAATATGCATTATTTGGCTGGAAGCATTTTAGCGCAATCAAGTTGAACGAACCTCAAACGTAAAAAGGGTCACACAAGTAAAAATGGTTACAAGTGTAAAAAAAAAGTCACGTATGTAAAAACATGCCACAAATGTAGCACGATTGGTTACATATGTACACAAGAAATGTCACTGTAAGTGATAAATGACCCCCGAAGTGGTTTTGACATTTGACCACTAAGTGTGACCTTAACCTTGAAGCCACGGACTTGGAGTTTGTTCGCGACACGTCGTCTTGTTGTGGTGAGCACTTGTGCCAAGTTGTTTGAAAATCGTTCCATGAATGTCGAAGTTATTAACCGGACACGAAAGCACTTCCTTTTGACCTTTAACCTCTAAGATGGACCTTGACCTTGGAACCACAGACCTGGATTTTGCGCGCGACACGTCGTCTTGTTGTGGTGAGCATTTGTGCCATGTTATTTGAAAATTCGTCCAGGAATGCCAGAGTTATTGACCGGACACGATTGTACGGGCGGACGGACGAACGGACGGACTGACTTGACTGACTGACGGGCGGACGGACAGTGCGACTACTGTATGCCACCCTTTGCGGGGTCATAAAAATATTTTGTGACAAATGTAAAAGAAAAAGTTCACTAATTTAAAAAGAAATTGGAAGTCACATATGTAAAAAAAAAAAATACACACAAATGTAATAAAGACCATATTAAAGCAATTACAAATGGGCTGAAAACGTTGATAGATCTTGGTAATTTTTTTTAAACTGTAGATTTTTCTTAAGGTCAACAATAATTGAAACGCTTCTGCGCCCATGTAGCATATATTGAAATAAGGTAAAATAAGAACAAAGAGCTGTCGGAAGGACATCACGGTCAACTATCAAAATCAACGTTAAACAAGGCCACAGGCCACCGTCACTTGCTGTTGGTGAACTTATATACCAAATACCAAAGCATGCCCCCCACCCCAACGACCCCCCCCCCCCACAAATAATATAAACTTGAGAGGGGAAAACGACAGCATATTTGTCTTGGTAGTCATTGAAGTGGAACAGAAAACTGGGAAGTGGCAGCTGGACGTGGTGATTTATTTGTTTGTTGTTCGTTCGTTCGTTTGTTCGTTTGTTTGTGGGGGCATGGGTTTATTGAAATGTACAGCCTTGCCATTGTTTCATA
The DNA here is from genome assembly GCA_037043455.1 of Cyrtodaria siliqua. Classification (NCBI taxonomy): domain Eukaryota; kingdom Metazoa; phylum Mollusca; class Bivalvia; order Adapedonta; family Hiatellidae; genus Cyrtodaria; species Cyrtodaria siliqua. Next base: position 106,622 of record JAWPHD010007151.1, read on the forward strand.
TGTGTGTTCAATAAGTACTGAAATATAATATGGACTTGCCAAAACTTTATCCAGACAGTCTAAGTCGAAAAGGGATATACGTTTGCTAAATTGCAATACGGAGTTATGGAACACTAATCTTTGAGTGTCCTTTATCATACTGGATAATTATCCATGTCAGGTTTTATTGATGTATGACTTGCATCTATTGAAAATCATGGATTTTCCAAAAATCTATTACCAGAAAAAGGGCCATAATTTCGCTAAAAAGTACCTGTATATATTGTTATATGTATAGTATAGCCTGTTTACATATAACAAGGTTCTTAGGTGTAGCTTCTATATATTGAACAAGGTTGTTAGGTTCCTATATTCCTATGTTTATTATGTAAACAGTAAACAACGTTTTTATATATATCTTGTATGCAGCAAATATATCCTGTATACAAAGAACAAGGGTTCTTAGGCAGTCACCAAGATTGTTATGTATACCCAGTATACAGCATGACTTAATGTATACTTACCTTGATAGCGTCTCTTCTTAATACATGCCGTTTTCAAAGGGTGTAGGCGTAGAAAACATTATAAATATTTGACCAAAAAAACGGAAGGAAAGCTACCTGCATTGAAGTCTGTAGTTCTTACTCTCATGGAGTGTTTTTTTTTTCTTAGATCCGACGTTTTCAAAATGTCGTAAAAAATAATAAAACTCAACCCATAACAAATCTACTCGGCTAACCATGTGTTGACACTACCATGTAAGGAGTTATTACATATAAATTCGAGTGAGAAAAAAAGAAGATAGTTGAAGTTTAGGAATATTGGCTACCAAAACACAATACATAATTAAACAAGAGGTCAGTGACCTTGAAGCTCTACTGATCGATTTTGATTTCAGGAAGTAGTCGCTACAAACTTGTTTTTTGAAAATCTATTTTTAACCGTGGCGGCCATCTTGAATTTCCGGCCGACCTGAAATTTTGCTAGGATCAATTAGACATTAAGAGCAACATTCCTGTGAAGTTTCATGAAAATCCGTCAAGTAGTTTCAGAGAAGTAGTCGCTACAAGTTTTCATTATATAACTATGTAAACAAAGATGGCCGCTGGCAGCCATGTTTAACGTCAAATCAAAACGATTTTCGACAAGGATCAACATCATGTCATACTTATCATTATAGAAAAAGTCCCATATCAATATCTCTTATTGTTTTGAAGAAGCAGTCGCTACTAACTTATTTATTTTAAATCTATTTTTAGCTGTGGCGGCCATCTTGAATTTCCGGCCGACCTGAAATTTTTCTAGGATCAACTAGACATCAAGAACAACATTCCTGTGAAGTTTCATGAACATCCGTCAAGTGGTTTCAGAGGAGTAGTCGCTACAAGTTTTTCCTATATAAATCTATGTAACCAAAGATGGCCACTGGCAGCCATGTTTAACGTCGAATCAAAATAATTTTCCACAAGGATCAAGATCATGTCATGCTGATCATTTTAGAAAAAGTCCCATATCAATATCACTTATAGTTTTCAAGAAGTAGTCGCTACAAACTTGTTTTTTAAAAATCTATTTTTAGCTATGACGGCCATCTTGAATTTCCGGCCGACCTGAAATTTTTCTAGGATCAATTAGACATCAAGAGCAACATTCCTGTAAAGTTTCATGACAATCGCCCAAGTAGTTTCAGAGGAGTAGTCGCTACAAGTTTGTACTATATAACTCTATGTAAACAAAGATGGCCGCTGGCAGCCATGTTTAACGTTGAATCAAAACGATTTTTGACAAGGATCAACATCATGTCATGCTGATCATTTTAGAAAAAGTCCCATATCAATATCACTTATAGTTTTCAAGAAGTAGTCGCTACAAACTTGTATTTTAAAACTCTATTTTTAGCTTTGGCGGCCATCTTGGATTTCACATCAACATGAATTTTTGCTAGGATCAACTAGACTTTATGGGCAACATTTCTGTAAAGTTTCATGAATATCCATCCAGTAGTTTCAGAGGAGTTGTCGCTACAAATAAAAGGTTACGGACAGACGGACGGACGACGGACGCCGCACCACGGCATAAGCTCTGCTGATCTCTGATCAGTAGAGCTAAAAATGGGTATATTGTGTCCTATTGTGGTGAAATAGACAAACACACTTGCCATATTCCATTAAAATGATGACATCAAGATTCAAATCTAACAATACATACATAACACAATTAGTACCGAATTCATGATTCATGAATCAAACAGGGCAATCGTTTAAAGCACATAATAGGAGTACAAGTTGTTGGCCTTATAATGGTGAGCATGTGGTATAAACCGGCCTGCCAAAAGAAAATAATCAATTAGCATAGTATTTCGATTAGAAATACTTTGTTTAATTTCTACCACAACTGTCTTTTTTATGAAAGTGCACTTACTTTTCTATATAGATGCGTGCTAAATGCAAATACACAGTAAACTCTACAAATTATAATCATCGTACACAGCAGCAGCTGTTATAGTGGTATCAACCACAAATAGTTGCTAGTTCCTCACACTTGTTATTTCAGTTAGGTTGACCAATTAAAGAAATTACAGATATTGCTGCATTACGCATGTCGTTCTGCCACTGAAGGAACAATTATATCCTTAGATGTTTTATCTTGCATATTCAGTCAGTGCATTACACGGATGACCCCCACAGATTCAGTAGGGTTCAAATCACTCGCTGTTGTTATAGACCCTCCTGTCAATATTGCCCCGACGAAGCTCTAGCTGTTAAAACCGACCCTAATTGTAAATAATTGCACATAGATCGACGCATATTTACACTAATATTAGTTCCCTTTGTTTCTATTTTTATCAATTAAAGTGGGGTAGATATTATTCAACAGTTCCGTAGACATAAAATTGAACTCGGTAATGACATATTACTTTCTTTAGAATAATAAACGATGAATGCAATATTAAAGCTAAGTGTTTGCTTCTTGTCCCCCGTTAAAATCCGTCAAGCATAGTTTTAATTTGTATTATTTTCCTAATAGAAGGCTATACTGTCTAAATCTAAATTACATAGTGAACATAGTGAACAGTTACTCCACTTAGAAAATGAGAGCGCACTCGAAGCAACAAGTTGTCATGTCAACCGAATAAAATATTATCAGGTAAATATTCCCATTGAATACAAGCATGTTCATAGATGGAATGTTGTTACTAGTAATATTCAGGGTCGTAGCTACCTGTGTGCCCAGTCAGGGTCGTATCTACTTGTAAGCCAGTATGCATATGCAATAATGACTAGAGGATGTAACCCCGCTCCCCACACGATCACTGAATACTCCTTATTTTAGAGACCCAGTACTGAATACTATTTAGCTCCGGACAAAATTCTAAGTATACAATTACCACTGCATGAAAATAGGCATTTAATCATCAATTAAATTAGAATTAAACTACACTTTTACTTGTAATATAATGGAATGACAGTGAATTTAAATTATGATTAAATGTGAAGTTTAATTTACATTTAATCAACATTTAATTTTCCACAAAATTCCGCGTTTTTATGATGATTTAAGTTGGACTTAAATGTTATTATATATGGCATATACATGCATTTTGTGGAAATTAAATATAGAATCTTGAATTCTCAGGTCTGCTTAAATTCCAATTAAACATCTTTTAAATTTGCTATACTAAATCTTTATACCTGCTTAAATTTCAATTAACACCTTTAAATGTGGTTTACCTAAATCTAAGGCCTACTTAAATTCCAGCTAAACACCTTTTAAATTCGGTATACTAAAACTTTAAGCCTGCTTAAATTCCAATTAAACACCTTTTAAATTTGGTATACTTAATATTTTAGTCTGCTTAAATTCCAGTTAAATACCTTTTAAATTTGGTATATTAAAATTTTCAGCCTGCTTAAATTTCCATTAAATTCCATTTTAATTTTGGTATACTAAATCGTTAAGCCTGCTTAAATTCCATTTAAATTTGGTATACTCAATATCTAAGCCTGCTTAAATTCCAATTAAATTTCGTATAGTAGATCTTTGAGCCTGCTTAAATACCAATTAAACACCTTTTAAATTTGGTATACTAAATCTTCAAGTCTGCTTAAATTCCAATTAAATACCTTTTACATTTGGTATACTCAATATCTAAGCCTGCTTAAATTCCAATAAAACACCTTTTAAATTTGGTATACTAAATCGTTAAGCCTGCTTAAATTTCAATTAAACACCTTTAAATGTGGTTTACTTAAATTTAAGGCCTACTTAAATTTCAATAAAATGCCTTTTATATTTGGTATACCAAATCTAAGGCCTACTTAAATTCCAGCTAAACACCTTTTAAATTCGGTATACTAAAACTTTAAGCCTGCTTAAATTCCAATTAAACACCTTTTAAATTTGGTATACTTAATATTTTAGACTGCTTAAATTCCAGTTAAATACCTTTTAAATTTGGTATATTAAATTTTTCAGCCTGCTTAAATTTCCATTAAATTCCATTTTAATTTTGGTATACTAAATCGTTAAGCCTGCTTAAATTCCATTTAAATTTGGTATACTCAATATCTAAGCCTGCTTACATTCCAATTAAATTTCGTATAGTAGATCTTTGAGCCTGCTTAAATACCAATTAAACACCTTTTAAATTTGGTATACTAAATCTTCAAGTCTGCTTAAATTCCAATTAAATACCTTTTACATTTGGTATACTCAATATCTAAGCCTGCTTAAATTCCAATAAAACACCTTTTAAATTTGGTATACTAAATCGTTAAGCCTGCTTAAATTTCAATTAAACACCTTTAAATGTGGTTTACTTAAATTTAAGGCCTACTTAAATTTCAATAAAATGCCTTTTATATTTGGTATACCAAATCCTTAGGCCTACTTAAATTTCAATAAAACACCTTTTAAATTTGGTGTACTAAATATTTAAGCCTGTTTAAATTCCAATTAAATACCTTTTAAATTTGGTATACTAAATATTTAAGCCTGCTTAAATTCCAATTAAACACCTTTTAAATTTGGTATACCAAATCTGTATGTATGCTTACATTTCAATAAAACACCTTTTAAATTTGGTATAATAAACTGTTGGAGCTACTTTAATTTCAATTGAATGCCTTTAAATTCGACACTAAATCCCAAGGCCTGCTTAAATTCCAAGTAAACACCTTTTAAATGTGGTATACTATATCTTTAAGCCTACTTAAATTTCAATTAAACACCTTAAAATGATGTTTACTTAAATCTAAGGCCTACTTAAATGCCTTTTAAATTCGACAAACTAAATATCAAGGCCTGCTTAAATTCCAACAAAACACCTTTAGATTTGGAATTCCTAAATCATTACAGGTCTGCTTAAATTTCAATTCAACTTCTTTTAAATATGGTGTACTAAATCACAGGGCCGGCTTACATTTTCCCGAGACCTGTTTAAATGTAAGCAGATGATCATATGTTGTTTACTATTTTTCAAGGTCTGCTTAAATTAAATATGACAGAAATTATACAAACAAACACTTTTTTTTTTATAAAAATAACATTTAATAATCAACGATCATACAATGTATTTCATTTTTAAATTCAACATGGAAAATACATAGAGGATCTTAAACGAGTTCCCATTTCATATAAGATTTATGGAACGAGTTATGAATTATTTTAATGAGCCTTTTGGCGAGAAAATATTAAAAATAATTCATAACGAGTTTCATAAATCTTATATGGAATGGGAATGAGTTTAAGATCATTTTTATCACATAACATTGCAATAAATTAGTAAAAAATAATTCAGATGGACATAGAACCGCCACGACGTCAGACACACTTTAGCGCCAAAACATATATGACGTCGCAACATAGATGCATACATTGGATCATGCTAAAGATGTTTACAAAGTTTCATTGTTGTAGACCTTATACTTTCAAGTTATTAGCCAATCAGTTGTCAGGCAAAAAGTTAACGGACGGACAGACAGATGGACGGACAATCGCAAGAGCTAATATAAGTCCCTAAGGGCGTAAAATATGTGAAGAAAGAAGACAGAAAGCGTTTAAACTTTGAACATAATATTGAGGTTTAATTGGTATCTTCTTTTTACAACTGAGAACTTCAGCAGATGTTTCCTGCGCAGGGCTTTGATCCAGCAACCACCTGTAATCAAAGAAAATATTATAATGAACAGATTGAATTACATAAATGGTTTTGAAATATATAAAATATAATATACTTTTCAAAAATCAGCTATATATCTAGCATATTCATCATTATGGTTTGTTTGAAATGAACAGAATGGTGTTTTAGGTCATCTTAAACCTATGTATGGCCATATATGACAGTCGATTTTTTTGTGGTAGACATACCATCCCATTGTTCCTCGGTAGAACCAGTACTATAAACCTCTCGCCATTCGTAAGAATCGACACTTCCTCCTTGGACAAGTCTAGCTCCCAGAGGGATTTGAACCCACAACGATGAGAGGCGAGAAAGCCTTCAGTCGTATCGTCTTTTCATGGAGGCACTTATTAAAATGCATATGAAGAGGAAAAAGGAATTGAGTTAATGAGATGTAAATATATATATGTATCAGCTTTACTCCAGCTGTTCCTGAAAACAAGCACGCCCCAAAGACAGCACTTTTGAAAACATATGTAGGGATAGTTCCTTTAATTCCTTCTGTAGGGGCTAAATACAAAAACAAAACAAAAAACATTTCTATAATATGGGGTGGAAAAATGCTTCTGGATGTATTTTTCATGCAAACTCTAACCCAATTAAAATAATCTTAAAATGCATGCATTCAATTTCGAAAAGCATGCTGTTGGCGGTAAAAATCCAGTGAAATTTTAATAATGCTGGGAAAAAAATAATTCCCACAAATTAATTCACGAACGAGAACTCTAATTTCGTAGGCAAATTGATAGTGACACTGTAACTATCGTACTCATAATCAATTTGATTTTAATAGTACAATCAGTAATGTTTCAGTCCTAGGAATATAAAAAGCGGCACCTAGTTACACTGATCTTAAGACAAAGTGCCTACATTATCATCAAAGACATTGCTCTGAAACATGGTATGTACCTTGATTGGGGTAAGGCATAATACTCTCTGAAACTAAGTCTGACGCCACTAGTGACACTGACCTTAACTCTAAAGACAAACTTAGGAAATTTCATAGGGTTTCTTTCTCTTTTTTTTTAAGACATACATCTTCAACACCATCAAAATATTTGCTATGAAACTTGGAATGTTCATTTACTGTGGTGAGACATAACCAGCTAATCCCCACTTCACCCGACCTTGACCTTTAACGTAACAAACAACTTTTTCACCATATGATATTGACTTTGTGAATGAAATGCCAAATGTATTTAAAGGGAGTCGTGGCAATCTTGAAGTTTTTATCAAACATTACAATTGGCGTCTTGATTTATTTATACAGTATCATTTTTAATTTAAACCTGCTCGCATTTAATTTAAAAAAAATACCGAACTGTTGTCTTTAATTTCAGTCTACATATAATTTTAGCAGCAGCCAACATACCTTTAGAATTTGTTACTTGCAGGTTTCATTTTCATCAGATTTCGTGCATCGGCACACTTCTGATTTACGGCCTGGGTGATGTCCCTCTCCAGACAGCCTGGTCGTTTTGATGTTACATATTCTGAAAAAGTGATTCGGACATTAAATTTGTATTGTTTATCATGTCTGTTCTATAAACCCTGTATCTGATATCAAAATAACATATCGGTAAATAAAAAATAATGCTAGCCAAAATCTTAACTAATCAAATTGTATGTTTCATTCTTATTTAACACATTGACGGTAATATTGTGTATTTTAAGAGCTAAAAGTTACAGACATTGTCTCTTTAATGGATGTCACATGAGCAACAGATATAAATATTGCAGTGCCAGCGATTACAAACAATAAATAAAACCTTTTAGCTTTTAATCAACACATTTACTACAGCACACTTATGTGGGTCTATGAGATCATGTTTCTACACATACATTTCATGAGTGAAAAAAAGTTTATTTGCTTGTGCTCAATATCTGCTTTAATTATGGACAGTGTCAAGTTACAGTAATAATAAAACTAGCTCAAAACTACTTACTAATAATGGCATTCACAATCGTGCCGTCTAGTGGTGCCCTTGATTTAGAACCCTTCACACAACTGTTTCTCAGTGTCTCGTCGTCAAAAAACACAATTATCAAAAGCCTTGCCATGGCAGTTCCACTGTTTTTTGCCTTCTAAGGCAGGCATCAAGCTGTGCTACCGATAGTCTCACACCATAGCCAGGAACCAACTCGACTTCATGTGTGCTGGAACTCTAAATGAAACAAAAAAGAGGTCAACGACCTTGAAGCTCTACTGATAGGTTTTGATAGCTAGATCAGCATTCCTGTAACATAGTTTCAGGAGTAGTCGTTACAAGTTTTTACTATATAACTCTATGTAAACAAAGATGGCCACTGGCGGTCATGTTTAATGTTGAATCAAAATAATTTTCGACAAGGATCAACATCATGTCATGGTGATCATTTTAGAAAAAGTCTGATATCAATATCACTTACAGTTGTCAAGAAGTAGTTGCTACAAACTTGTTTTTAAAAAATATATTTTTAGCCGTGGTGGCCATCTTGAATTTCAGGCCTATCCAAAATTTTGCTGGGATCAAATAGACATCAAGAGCAACATTCCTGTCAAGTTTCATGGAAATCTGTCAAGTAGTTTCAGAGGAGTAGTCGCTACAAGTTTCTACTATGTAACGCTATGTAAAAAAGATGGCCGCTGGCGGCCATGTATAATGTCAAATCAAAATAGTTTTCAACAAGGATCAACATCATGTCATGCTGATCCGACCAAATGTGACCTATATTTCGAAAGGTCGGATGAACGAACAGACTAATGGACAAATATATACCCGGACAACATTGTAATCGCTAAATCAAGATCCGTAAACGGGCTCAACAAAAATTAGAACTCTACAAAAGAATATATGTCTGCACTTTATTCCTACATTTTTTTTTTAAAGTATAATAGATTAACACGTTTTTATAACATTTTCATCGGCAAAAGATTGGACTTTCTCAGCTAAAAATTATTACTATTACTAATTATATCTAACTCCGAACACAAAAATAACTAACTGTGACGCCGAGTTGACGTCAATAACGTGGTAATGACGTCAACGTTATCCGCTGATAACGTTCAACAAAGCGAATAATTTCGGTTAAAATCATGCACAAACTGATTTAAAATGTAATAAACAGATTATTTAACTGCTGTGTTCGATTATAGAGAAATCCTTCAATCGATGGTAACATGTTGTTTTTTCACTCACTCATACGCTCTTTCGTGAAAAGAATCACACGTCTCCCATCTCATGAAGGATTTCCCTATAATCGATCCCAGCAGTTAAATAATCTGCGCAGTATCATCAGTGAATATTTTTAATTATAAATATTTATGGAAGATACTCCTTACTTTGAAAATGTCAAGCAAGACGTATTTATAGACCGATACTTACAGCTGGATATGCAGTATAAATGTCGTCATCCATGGAATCGAGACTTTCCACTTGCTGGCTCACTGACGGAATATTCTTCTGTGTGTTTTGTGTCATTAGTGAGTTTGTTGGTGAAATATGCTGTGTGTTTGGTGAGCTTGTTGGTGAAATATGTGTGTTTGATATTGTCGGTGTAGTTATCTGCAGCCTGTTAAGTGGCATTGCTTTCTGTGTGATTGGCTGTATTTGTGAGGTGCGCATATTATGCTGGGTGTTCAGTGGAATGGATTGCAGTATGTTTGCAGGTGGCATTGATGATGTCTTTTGCATAAGAAAGTCAATCTTCTCCTCTAATTTTTTTTGTTCCATGATTGCAATTTGGGAAGCGCAAGAGCAATCCACTGTTGAGCACTGGTCTGTGGTAGAGTTTGCTGTTGACTGGTTGCTTGGTCCTTGAATTTTTCTCGTGATAGTCACCAGGCCATTGAGTTAAAAAAAATTGTCTCGTTTATTTCTTCCTCCCTCAACCTCCAGTCCTTTCCTGGGCATATTTTAAAAACCTTTTAATTTCATCCTCCACAAAGGTCTCCACCACTTGTCTGAAAAGGAAAGAAAGATATATATATGAACAAATTTACCGAAAAGGAAAGTAAGATATACGAATCTGTTTATTTACACATTTAATATATCAAAAGGCCACGGCGTACAACCATTTCATGCTGAGTGAGGAATTTACAAATCGGGTAATTACGCGGAGTTTGGGTGATAAAACTACTCGGCGTGGGAATCGGCTCTCGGCGAACTTACGCCACGATACTTCGCGTATAACGGTTACGCCACGATACTTTGTGTATACAACCTCGGAGTTCGCCGAGTCGAAACTGCACAGGTGAAAGGTGCAACATTTTATTACTGCAGTTATTTTAATGCATAATTATTCAATAACTTTAAAAAAAGCAGAAAACAATTTTTTATTTTTGTTTTTTGAAAATTCGAATGCCCGGATGTCACGATAATTATATGGCGGTTCCTATTACCGGCTTCGCGGCGACAACATAAAATACAATTAGTAATTACTATACTGGAAATTACAATTATTATTTAATCGGTGTTTGTAAAACGATTTACGATTCTGCTGTTGATTATTATTATATCGATGAGTTTTTTAGTAAAAATAAGCAAACAAATTGTAAAGAATTCCGGGTCATAAACCTGTTGTTAGTGCTGGGGATTATGGGTATCCAAATTATTTATGTCGGTCTCAGGAGAACTGATTTTTTGACAACAAAAACGGAAAAACGTTTGATTAAATGCATTAAAAGTTTGAAATCCATATTTTTTTCCGAAATGTCAGTGATTCATTTTGCTCTGCGTCCCGCGTCCTAGACGCACATTTTTTCTGAGGACGCATCATTCTTAAACATGTGCATCCGATGGACGCATTGCTCGAAAATTGTACAAGTGGTAAATAACCGTTTTCGATGTGATAACAAGAGAACAAATATAACACGACACCGGTTACAATGTAGCAGTGTTTCCGCGAGAGCGCGTTTCTTGTGTTTTTGGCGCACTAAAATGATCGGCGACGCGACATAAATCAGCTTGTGAGTTTTTTGTGACGCAATGAAATTGATTAGGCTAGAAATGAAATACCCGTCAGTTTATCGTCGTAATACTTTCTTGAAAAGCTTCAAATGTAAGGAATCACGACGGACTGAACTTATTTCTATTTACATCTTGGTCTATATTTAGAACAGGAAAAACTTATACCTGTACTTTCGTGTTATTGTCATCGTCATATCGATCATATTACATCTTATAATTTCATTACAATTTACTGTTATTATGCTAATCAGAATTAGGCTTTTGTTATGTTTCATTATGTTTTTCTTTTACGGTGATTATAATGCCATCTTTGTGGCCCATGATTGGAAAATAAAGTTATTCATTCTTGGTCTATTTTTAGAATAGGTTAAACTAATGTCTGTACTTTCCGCGTTATTGTCGTCATCATATGTGTGTGGGCTTGAGTAGCCTAGGTAGACGCTTATATAAAAACAATAGCAAATAAAAGCGCGTATATAATCACGAAACGGCCGCTAAAATGGCAGACGAACCCAAAATGAAACATAATGCTGGTTAAATGGAGACATGGCAATCTTGAATTTCAAATATCATCCATTGTGTGACTTGGAGATTAGTTGACTGAAATATCATACACTAACAGTCTACACTAAGTCTGTATATTATACATGTTCATAAGTGGTTAAGTGACACCATCCTGTATACCAGGACATATACAGGATGGTGTCACTTAACCACTTATGAACATGTATAATTCAATGGCTAGATTTTACCAGTTATAGAAATATAATATCAGCGTTAGTAAAATACCCATAAACGAGAAATGATGATTTATAAGTTAAGTCCCCCATGCATGATGTGCATAACACAAGATCTGTAACTCTTTCTTGCAGTTCTGTGGATACCAGAGTTATGCCCTTTACATGTCGCCTACGTCTTAGGGCTCACTTTGTCGTCTGTCATCCGTCAAACTTTAAGTAACCTGCAACCTTACCTTGGCCAAAAGTATTTCACATATGTTCATAAAACTTCAGACAGTTCTTCATCTTAACTTAAAGCTGCTTAAGTCTATATTAATTGATTTCCTCTTTGTAGGCATGTCTTTATTTGTAACTTCATGTTCAACAGCTCATTGGGTATTTAACGCAGGACATCATTTAGTTTATAGACACAAATTACGTCAGAAAACATACATTAACATGACGTCATTAACTTTGTTATACCACTCGTGGAATATCAAAAATATTGAATGATGTTGTTACACTCCCACACCGCATTTTATATGATAAATACATTTAATTGCACATACAATTTACAACTTTGTATATTTAAACATTTAATCACATATTTAAAACATGGTGTATGTATACATTTAATCACACCGTAAATTTGCTACATGGTGTATATATACATTTAATCACATCTTAAATTTGTAACATGGTGTATGTATATTTAATCACACCTTAAATTTACAACATGGTGTATATATACATTTAATCACACATTGCATTTACAATATGGTGTATATATACATTTAATCACACATTGCATTTACAATATGGTGTATGTATAAATTTAATCATACCGTAAATTTACAACATGGCGTATATATACATTTAATCACACATTGCATTTACAATATGGTGTATGTATACATTTAATCGCACCTTAAATTTGCTATATGGTGTATATATACATTTAATCACACCTTAAATATGCTACATGGTGTATGTACACATTTAATCACACCTTAAATTTGTAACGTGGTGTATGTATACATTTAATCACACCTTAAATTTAAAACATGGTGTATGCATACTTTTAATCACACCTTAAATATGCTACATGGTGTATGTACACATTTAATCGCACCTTAAATTTGCAACATGGTGTATGTATACATTTAATCACACCTTAAATTTAAAACATGGTGTATGTATACATTTAATCACACATTGCATTACACTATGGTGTATGTATACATTTAATCGCACCTTAAATTTGCAACATGGTGTACGTATACATTTAATCGCACCTTAAATTTGCAACATGGTGTATGTATACATTTAATCACACCTTAAATTTGCAACATGGTGTATGTACACATTTAATCACACCTTAAATTTGCAACATGGTGTATATATACATTTAATCACACCTTAAATTTAAAACATGGTGTATGTATACATTTAATCACACCTTAAATATGCTACATGGTGTATGTACACATTTAATCGCACCTTAAATTTGCATCATGTTGTATGTATACATTTAATCACACCTTAAATTTAAAAACATGGTGTATGTATACATGTAATCACACCTTAAATTTGCTATATGGTGTATGTATACATTTAATCACACCTTAAATTTGCAACATGGTGTATGTATACATTTAATCACACCTTAAATTTACAACTTGGTGTATATATACATTTAATCACACCTTAAATTTAAAACATGGTGTATGTATACATTTAATCACACCTTAAATTTAAAACATGGTGTATGTATACATTTAATCACACCTTAAATTTAAAACTTGGTGTATGTATACATTTAATCACACCTTAAATTTGCTATATGGTGTATGTATACATTTAATCACACCTTAAATTTGCAACATGGTGTATGTATACATTTAATCACACCTTAAATTTACAACTTGGTGTATATATACATTTAATCACACCTTAAATTTAAAACATGGTGTATGTATACATTTAATCACACCTTAAATTTAAAAACATGGTGTATGTATACATTTAATCACACCTTAAATTTGCTATATGGTGTATGTATACATTTAATCACACCTTAAATTTGCAACATGGTGTATGTATACATTTAATCACACCTTAAATTTACAACTTGGTGTATATATAAATTTAATCACACCTTAAATTTAAAACATGGTGAATGTATACATTTAATCACACCTTAAATTTAAAACATGGTGTATGTATACATTTAATCACACCTTAAATTAGCAACATGGTGTAAATATACATTCGAATGCGACGAAATGGTGAATAAGAACCCTAATGAGTTTTGGGAGAAAATTAAAACTTTGGGTCCACGGAAAGATAACTCTATACCAGTTGAAATAGTCGACGATCTAGGTTGCGTTATCACAGATCATGATATTGTTTTAGATAGATGGAAGCGTGATTTTGAGGGTCTTTATAATAATGGTCAGACTGACAATTGTGACGAAGCTCATTACAATCGGTCAAAGACTCATAAACTATTATTGGAAAATTCGATGTTGGACCCGCTGTATGATTCAAATTATCAGCTTAATAACAATATAACCTTACAGGAAATTAAGGTTATAATCATGCACACCAAGTCCAAATCCGCCTGTGGCTATGATAGAATACCATATACTGTTCTTAAATATCCACCTGTTATAGCAATTTTGTACAAGCTATTTCAATTTGTGTTTGACACGAGCATTATACCACACGAGTGGAGAAAAGCTATTATATGCCCTATTTTGAAAGACGCTAATTCTGATCGAAGAATACCTTTGAACTACAGAGGGATTAGTCTTCTCTCTTGCATAAGCAAACTTTATAGTTCATTCATAAATAGACGTCTTACAATGTTTTTGGAAGACAATGATATACTTGCGGACGAGCAGAATGGATTCAGGAAAGATCGTTCATGTGAAGATCATATATTTACTCTTAACAGTGTTCTCCGTAATAATCAATCTGTTTTTACTGCGTTCATCGATCTGCGCAAAGCGTTTGACTTTATAGATCGTGATATGATGCTTTACAAGTTACTTTTATACAAACTTGATGGAAAGATATACAACTCCATCAAAAATATCTACGCAAGTTCGGTATCGTGTGTCCGTCTTAATGGTTCGCTTACTGAGTGGTTTAATTGCGCATCCGGAGTGAAACAGGGAGATAACTTGTCACCGACGCTGTTCTCGATATTTATTAATGACCTTGTCCGTGAGATAAATGACCTTGACCTTGGTGTCCTGCTTGATGACCGTAAACTGTCGGCATTATTATATGCTGATGACATTGTGCTCTTGGCGAGTTCGGAAGAGGATTTACAGCGCATGTTAGATACCTTTCACAATTGGTGCCGTAGGTGGCGTGTACTTATAAACACTGATAAATCCAAGTGCATCCACTTTAGAAAACCGCGTAGTAATAAAAGCAATCATGTTTTTAAAATTGGTGATAATGTATTAGAAACAGTCGGACAGTACAAATACTTAGGTGTCATATTTCATGAACACTTGAATTTTTCTTATAATTGTGACGCTTTAGCTAAAGGTGCAGGCAGGGCTCTTGGAAGCATTATATCTAAAATACATAAATTCAAAGAATTTGGTTTTAATTCATACGAAAAACTATATTACAATTGCGTAGTTCCAATTCTTGATTACGGTTCGTCTATATGGGGTCACAAACAGTATCAGTCGATAGACAATGTCCAAAATCGTGCCTCCAGATACTTCTTAGGCGTTCATAGATTCGCTCCAGTTCCAGCTATTATCGGCGACACAGGGTGGCTACCAAGTTTATATAGACATTGGACCTCGATATTACGGTTTTGGAATAGAATGGTGACTTTTGATGACAATCGTCTAACAAAACGTGCTTTCAACTCTGACTATACCATTTGCAATAATAATTGGTCAAGCAGTGTTAAAAACATAATGCAAGAACTTGGTTTGATTATTCACTTTAATAATAAAACTACCGTTAATATGTTAACTTTAAATGTCATTATAAGAGACTATTACGAGAGAATTTGGATACAAAAGACTAGAAGTTTACCGAAATTGAGGACTTATATTCTATTTAAAGAAACCTTTGTTACCGATAATTACGTGAAAATGACACTTACTAAGGGTGAGCGATCTATTTTAGCCCAATTTCGTTGTGGTATACTGCCAATTAGAATTGAAACTGGGAGATACGTCGGCGAAAATCAAAACCAGAGACTCTGTAGATATTGTAATGATAATGCTGTTGAAGATGAACACCATTTCTTACTAGACTGTTCTTTTTATAATGATATAAGAAACACTATATTTAATACAACTCTACATAACAGAGACTTTTTAACTTTTGATAAGAACGAGAAACTTAAATTTATTATGCTTAATCTTCAGAGGAAAGTTGCAAAATACTTATTTAAAGCTTTTCTTAAGAGACGCAACTCAACTTATATTGTTACATAACTTATTGTTTTAGCAAGTATAATGTCATTGCTATAAATGTGCAATCGTATTTAATATCCACTGAACTATTTATTATTGCTTTATTTAATTTATTTAACAATTGATATTTATATCATGTGATTTACTTAATATTATTATTTATAGATAGTGACTTATAGGTCCGTTGGGCCGGGTGCTTGATTTCCAGTAATCTCATACATGTTTGATTTTGAATTGTATATGCACATGTCACTTTAATAAACTATTTACTTACTTACTTACTTACTTATACATTTAATCACATCTTAAATTTGAAACATGATGTATGTATACATTTAATCGCACATTAAATTTGCAACATGGTATATAGTTACATTTAATCGCAAATTAAATTTGCTACATGGTATATTGATACATTTAATCACACATTAAATGTGCAACATGGTGTAAATATACATTTAATCAAAATTAAACTCAATTAAATACGACATAAAAGTGAAAAACTTAATTTAGATATTTAAGTGTAATTAAATTGCTCTTAAATCCAGCACATGAAATTTAAATATATTTAAGCATATTTAAGTTTTAATTAAATCCCTTATTTCATGCAATACAAACGGCAATAACTCTAATTTTAATGATGACCTTAAACACCTAAGAGCCGGGATCTGCTAGATGAATGGCACGATTATCAAAATTAGACCTTTATTTACATTTTATGATTTTTTTGTACATTTAATTGATAATATTTGGTTTTAAAAATACATTTTATGGGTACTAAATACTAAATAGTGTGTTGTGCGAGTACTGCGTACCAGGCTCGTGCGAACTGAATACCGCCTAAAACGGCCTGAATATTGCGTACCAAAAGTGTGGGGATGGTGTGGGGGTGGTTCAGCCTCAGGGGGAATCAGGACGGATGTGGTGCGTCTAAATTCTAATCTACGGGATATGCACACCGACGCCCCCACCCCTCACCCCGTCTCTCAAACGGGGGAAAATATTTATGGGTGCATAAGTAAGACTAGCATAGTATGCAGTTGTCTTTCATTTGTTTCCTGATTGCGTTTCGTCCCCAAACATTACGTACCTCGTTTCGCATATACAATGATTGCATCACATTGACCAAGCATGATATGGTTCCTGTTTTAATGGGTGTGAGGTTTGGTGCACCCTAGAACCGGTTTAAACCCCCCAGTGGCCTACTTTGCCACTGACCGTTCCAAGGCAGTAGCCCTATTGTCAACCCTTTTGTGTTTGTGATGTCGATGTTTGTGATGTCAATGTTGCGGAAAGGTAAAATGCAAAAGAGCAACAATAATAACAATTATATTTTATTGATCAATACATGTTTGCTGGTTCACAAGCGTAGTGTTGTTTACATTTTACATTTCTCTTATTTACACATTTAAATATGTTGTTTTTTGAAACTTGACAAAACAACCCCGTACATATCTTTAAACTGTTGAAATAAACTCCCTTACTCATCATTATAACACAATGTGTAGGTATTTTGAGTCTTCTTATGATAACGTTCATGATTTATAAGCTAAAGCCAAGTATATAGTTACTCCATGCCACACTTTAGTTTTGACTATCTGCGACGTAAACAACATGCTGGACCGTAACATCTTCCGCCGACTCGTCGGCAAGCCCTCCTTGGATTGCACGTAGTCCTTATCCTCGTATATCCGATTGGACATGACCTACAACAGCGTCTTCCGATGCACGTTCCACCCCTCCACCTGCATCTCCAACGAGGCGGGCAAAATCCTACCAGTACCGACGTCTGTCTCGGACAACGTCCGCGTTGTGCCAATACTGAAATGTAAGTTTTGTTGTACATTGTAACGTTTGACATTGTAACACCACCTTTGTAACTAATGGAACATTGGTGCTTTTCAAATTCGAAGCCACAGCATTTAATTAACATGCTTTATTAGTTACACTGTTTGGAGTGAATCCGACATATTTTCAACAAGTAAGTGTCAATAGTTTTATCACATGATTTTAATTTTTTTTAATAATATTATTTTAAAATTAGTCTAAGGTCATTTTCCAATGTAGCGCTATGAATATATGTAAAATTATTCAAAGTTATAAAATACTGATTTAGTCCAAAAACTAAAGATATAATATACTGTGATAAACATCACTGGTAAATGGAGTGCACAAGTTAAACTAAACAAATACATACCTACTGACATGGCACAGCACAGTAGCAATATAAGTATCCACACGTTCATGATTAAAGTCTCGTCAACAATATTTTGTAATTTGGCCTTCTGTTCTTATATAACCATACCGGAGACCCAACTAGGTCCGATGCGCTCACGTGGTTTATCATGTTGGTAGATGCTGCGTAAAAGGTATGGCTAATTTAAGGACCTATTTTGCCTATTGTATTTGGGGCGATAGTACTGCTTAAAGCAGTTTCACTCCTTTTATATTCCGAACTTGTGTTTCGTTTCTAAACGAAAATAAAAACTTATAAAACAATTGCAACTGATTCATTCCCAAAACTGTCGTTTTCAAAACAATACCATTCGATGAGCCCGCTGTAAACATCATAATATCGCCGAAATTCAAGTTGAACAAAACTATACTTTTCTGGTGCAATGTACATATAAACCCAGAATAAATATTTATTGGGTGATTCAAAATACATTTTTCAATATTGCCTAGTAAACATATACTCAGTTTTACTAATGTACTAACATAAAGTAAACTAAATTTCTAAACGCTAAAATTAAGTGGAGCACTGTGGTCTAGTGGTAGAAGGTTAAACCCATGGTCAACATGTGGTGGGTTTGGTAACTGGGAGGGGTGGCGGGAGAGAGAGAGAGGTTGTATAGGTAACTGTAGATCACTGTTAGACATGTATACAATTGCATGAGAAAATGGTGTTATTCAATTGTTTCAGTTGATGCGGCCCTTCCAATACAGCTTATGTATTAAACCAACATATTAAAACATAACACAGGTGTTTCATTTGTTGTAATTTGGTGTGTGTTTCTCTTCTTAACGTTTTGTATTTAGTACAATTAATTTGTTACTGTGATTTTTTTTCTTCATGATGACAAAGTTTGAAGTATTATATAATGCTGTATCCTAGTTACTGTGCAATGTGCCAATGATTTTCAGTGTAAACTTTACAATGCCTTTTCAATGATCATTTAGCGTTGGGAAATAGGTCCTTAAGTGTTTCTCAATTACAAGTTAAGCTCTCAGTGGGATTCGAGGTTTACAACGCAACGTCGTTAACCCCTCGACCACGGGCTCTATTTATGAAAAATAACGAACTATTTATGTGCCATGTTGCCATTTGGTTGACCACTGTTATCAGAAGTTGTAATCAGACTGCAACAGAAATGAGTTATCAGTATAGTAACTGTGATTTCTTATATATCTAGTCGTATTTAACTCAAATGATAACAAGTAGTCGTTTTATATTTTAAAATATAAACAAGTCACATACGGTCATTGTCTGAAATATTTTTATTCTAGAGGTACACTGCTTTAATAGTTTGTTTTTTAAATGATTGATATTTCTGCCTCAGGTCCCTATTGTATCAGGCACATTAAAGAACGCCCATGACAAGGCAGCGTCACGTCATGTCTTGTTTACATATCAATGATATATCGTTGTAATATTAATAAACTGGTGAAACGCACACACATAAACTTAATTATGTATATCAGTCGGATTGTATCTAACATATAAGTTCATACTGGCGATTCAATGTTACTGATTTATTTTTAGAAACGGTTTCTCTTTTAGAGTTGTACTTAAAATGTTCGTTGACCGAGAAAAGATGCGCATAACAAGCAACGCTTGTAAACGTATATGGAAACTACAAAACAACATAGTTTCTTTCTCGGATTCTCCGAGCGAGCATTCGTCAGTGGCGTAGCTGACCTGAAATGCATATATAGGCCCGACAGACTAGGGGGGTCCGGGTTTTTTTTTTAACTTAGCTATACAATGCTGCGTTTTTGACTGTATGCATATTTGCAGAATTGCTGGACATTTAAAATTTCCATAAATTTGACATAGTTTTAGTCAACTTGACGATCTTGGGCGAAAATCCTAGAGAGTTGATTCATTCGAAATATATTTTGATCAAGTGTCATTAAACTGTTTCAAATCTAGACTTGAATATTTTATTTTATGAAATTGCTTATGGATAGATAGATTTGTGTTAAACGTCCAAAGTGTCACTCAAGATGATATCCATGTCTTCCGGGAACAAGATGCACAAGAGGGCCTGTACATGTATCACTCTACTGGCTTGAATATGAATAGCCTAAGGGTTACTGGAAAACGCTTTCGTTTTAAAAATCAAAGGCTATAACTCTGATGCGTCTAGTCTGATGCAAATGGTTTTGAACTTGTCCAAGTTCAGTGGTGTAGCCTAGAAAACAAGAGCCTGACATTACCCGTTGATTCAACTTTCCTATGTCTGTCCCACACATTAAAAATAAACTTTACTGTAGTATTAACTAAAAAAAACAACAACATTATAGTTGAAAAAAAGATTTGAAATTGACTATAAGTAAATACACGGGTAAAAGTGGCCATAATTTGATAAAG
>JAWPHD010007152.1:0-133368 GCA_037043455.1 Cyrtodaria siliqua
GAAGCTGCTGTTGTTGTTGTTGTTTTTGCAGCGATATTGGTAGTGTTAGTAGTATTAGTAGTAGTAGTAGTAGAAGTAGTAGTAGTAATAATAGATGTTGTTTTTGTTTTAGGTTTTGTAGTAGTAGTAGTAGTAGTAGCTGTAGTAGTAGTCGTAGTAGTAGTAGTATTAGTTCTTGTTGTTGTGGTTGTTGTTATAATGGTAATAATATAAGTAGTATAGCAGCAGTAGTAGTAGTAGTGGTAGTAGTACTACTAGTAGAAATAGTAGTAGTAGTAGTAAAAGTGGCAGCAGCAGCAGCAGTAGTTTCTATTGTTGTAGTAATAGTAGTAGTAGGAGGTGTAGAAGGAGGAGGAGGAGGAGGAGGTCATATATATGACACGTTTTCGTCTATGCAAATGACATGCGTTATTTGTCCTAAGTTTATTTTGCTTAGTATAGTTTACCCATAAACAGAATGCTAACATTTAAACAAATTATTTAAATAAATTACGAACATCTAAATTAAATGTTATCACAGCGGAAACGTATGGTAAAGTACAAATAAGGCACATACAATGCAAATAGGCCTATGTGCAAGCAGAAATCACATCTCCGCCATCAAACATTATCGAATCAGGATGTTTTAGATAGTAAAAAAAAGAAAGATAAAAATATCGGACAGGGAAAGCAGCATTCAAGGACGACAGTCAACCACAAAACACAAAAACTAACACGGAAACAGACATACGAGAAGGCAAAAGTAATAAAAGATGCAAACGACATCACAAACACAAAAGGGTTGACAATAGGGCTACCGCCTTGGAACGGTCAGTGGCAACAAAGTCCACTGGGGGGTTTAAACCGGTTCTAGGGTGCACCAAACCTCACACTTACCCTGCTGTCATCCCATTAAAACAGGACAGTGTAAATAAAGAAATCCCCGCCATGATCTAATCTCTAACCAACAAGGCAGCATCAATAGGCAATATAAGTAAAACACAAATATGCTCGTGTAAATATAATACAAAAAACAAACAATAGCAAACAATAGCCTAGAAAGCCACAATGAGGGTACTCAATGACTTGACAGAAGCCAGAGCAACAAGAGAATAAACCATTAAGGGCACGACAAGAAATATCATAGAAAAACATCAAACGCCACCGTCCCAATGGGCTTTAGGTAGGCGTCATGATAGGGTTCACAGCCTGTCCGGTCATCGTACAATTAAAGAGGAAAGCATAGTGGCGAACTGTAAAAGGTCCACCACCAAGCATGCAGTACGTGCAAAATGATAGGGTCATAACCTCTTTTGATAAACGTTTTAACAAGTTTAACAAAGATAGTATGAAAGTGATCATGACCAAGAATCTTACGAAGTTTATAAATCACATCACCATAGAAGTCAGGTTGTGATAGTCCTTGTCGCAGAAGAGTCCTTAAATTACTTTTATATTTGGAAAGAAGATCAGGGCTACGATAATAAAAATGTGCAAGGGTTTTACGAAGTTTTTGGTAACGGTATCCCTGATTGAGTAGCTTTTTAGTTATATAAAGATTACGAATATTAAAGTCCTCAACTCGAGTACAAGTTGAGAAACATATACCCCATAACATCGATTAAGCCATCGCTACAAAATATTCTTACTTTCTTTTGTCAAATCCCCCACCCCACCCCACATCCACCTCCCTAAAAAAATAAAAACTTAAGATCACTAAGGGTAAACACTATCCGCACCTGAAGTAACCCATCCGGATTCGAGAACTACTATTGACAGCATCCACTCAATCATTAATATATTGGTTGGATAAAACAAATCAGTACAATGTAAATATTTAACATCGATATGACATGTAATCACGTTAAAGAATTATAGTAACAGTTCAACTTTCCGGAGTTTTAAATGTCTTTCCTGTCTCTCTGTGGCGCCCCGAACAAACACGTGTTTATTATCTATTAAACAATGCAATATCGTATTCTCATTTGTCACGTGACACATTTCTGGTAATCATATGACATTAATTGATGGATATGTAAAATGAAACCTTCAGTATATGTGAGATTTGAAATTACGCTACAATCAGGGCATTTCTCCGTCACGTGATTCATGAATATTTAATAGTCATGACGCTGGAGCAACATGTGTTTGGCTATCTGCATTTAATCACGCAACATGGGGTTGTCAATTGTTATCCTGACTGTCTTACTTGCGAATGTTTGCAATGGAAAACCGGGGTAAGTATTTTATATTTGCAGTTTGCTATATTTTAAAAATGTTCGCTACGTTAATTGGTAGATGAGGGAAAAATTAAGCTACGTTAATATATAGATGGTGGTCATTTTAAAGGGGGTATTTGTTGTTAGCAATTGTAGTAATACAAATAGTGTGCAAAATATAATATTTGACCTCTTGTTTTTTTTCGGCATTTGAGACACTATTTTTATATATATAACATAAGGGTGTTATTTTACGCGGTAAAATTAGATACCGTACTTTTACAAGCGGCTAAGAAAAAGGGGTACTATTATATCTGACCGTTGCTCTTAAAAGCAAATGAAGGAAAAGACAGAATTTATATCTAAAGGTGGTATATAAATCTAAATTAATACAGACTGAAAGGTGCTCAAATCTTGTAAATATTGTGATAAATTATAGTTATTTGATATTTTTGAATTTTCTGCTGCCCAATCAACAACATTTTTCAATGCAATAGGAAAAGAACTATCTAAACAAATGCATGTGTGATGAACCTACATTTTCTCCACCGACTTTCAAAATGTCTAACCAATAAAAATACACGTCGCACTGATGTATACTGTATTGCAAAGTACATAACACATTTGGTTCAGGCAAGTAGATAAATCAATTACGAGTTTAAGTCACCTGTCAGTACGCCGATGGTGACCCTGTAATCATATAAAAGTTCTTAGTTATGAGCATTTACATAGATCGGCATCTAAAGGTAACAATAGCACGTTTATGGCATTTTTGAGTAGAATTATTCATCCATGACGATAAGAGTCAATGTAACATTAGCTGAAATTTCAAAGAACTCTGATATTTTGCATACAACAGCAATGTGGTATGGTTTTAACCAAGTTTGTTCAAATGATAACTCGGTGGTAACAAACGACTCCACTAAAGATGAAAATGTTTACACGCGTGGAAAATAGGAAACTTAAACAATCATCTTCTC
Organism: Cyrtodaria siliqua; assembly: GCA_037043455.1. NCBI lineage: Eukaryota > Metazoa > Mollusca > Bivalvia > Adapedonta > Hiatellidae > Cyrtodaria > Cyrtodaria siliqua. The sequence goes on from JAWPHD010007152.1 coordinate 3,179, forward strand.
TAAAAAAGAGTATAATAATGGACCTTTGGAAACGACCGAGCGCGACACATACGAAATATTGCAGTCTCGGTTTGATTGAGACTGTATTCGTCGGGATCAAATATGTTTCATGGATCACTGGCTTAGTGTCCTTTTCAACATTTTCTATTGATGACCCCTGCTTAGGGATGAGTGGTTTACACAGGAATGAATACGAAATGATGTAAAACATAATCTTTGAAGCCATAATGCTTAAATGTTGTTATTGTGCTTGTTGCATTTCATTCTTCCGATCTTTCATACAGAATGTGTATACTAATAATATCTTGGAAAAGTTCTTGAACAATAAATATCGGAGCTTATTGAAAAATGTTAATCGATACATTTAAAGGAAACAATACACATGTCCTCTGTTTTCTTTTCAAGTAATATTATACACGAAGCATCCTATCATGAATGTCGAGCATATAGTTAACCGCGAAACGTTTATATTTCTTCACAATTATTAATCCCAGAATTCTTGCATTATCATCATATACAACTTAATAAAAATATAAAAATATTACTTTCTTAGGATTTTATAGTTTTACAAAAGATGATAAACGAAGACTTTCCTCTAAAGCTATAAGGATCGGAAATCTGATATTGTAAGTAGTATCGTGTCTTTGGAGGTTTTAAATAAAAAAATAAAAAAATAAACACACACACGAATTAACTCATCATTTCAAATATTTGATTAATTTATATATTTCGCTTTAACAGTAAAAGACAAAAACATGTCAAAACTACAAACTAAAAAATTCGAACAGGAAATGCAGCTTTCACAGAACACAGTAAACCCTAAAAGACGCAAAAAGACAAACACGAATGGCAATGTAAATTAGGAAAAAAGGTATACGACGTCACAAATACAAAAAATGGTTGACAATAGGGCTACGCCTTGGAACGGTCAGTGGTAAATAAAGGCATCTGGGGGTTCAAACAAGGTTCTATGGAGCTCAAAACCTCACACTTACCCTACTTCATTCCAATTAAAAGGGACAATGTAAATAAAGAAACCCCACCATGAACTTTTCTCTAACCAACAAGGCAGCATTAGTAGACAATATAAGTAAAACACACAGATGCTCGTGTTAATATATTAATACAAAAAGCAGTAGCCTAGAAAGCCACAACGAAGGTACTCGATGACTTGGCAGAAGCCAGAGCAACAAGAGAATAAACCACTAAGGGCAGGACAAGACAAGATTGCAGACAAAAATCAAGCGACATTGTCCTTTTGGGCTTTATGTATACGCCATCATAGGGTCCACAGCCTGTCCGTTCATCGCACAATTAAAGAGGCAAGCATAGTGGCGAACTGTAAAAGGTTCCACCGCCAAACATGCAGGTTTTACGAAGTTTATGATAACGGTAGCCTTGATGGAATAGCTTTTTAGTTATACAAATATTACGAATATTAAAGTCCTCAACTCGAGTACAAGCTCTAGAAAAACGCATAAGTTAAGACACATAGACCTATACAAAGTTGCTCGGGTAACATCCCCATCTAAATGGACATAATTAACAATATCAAAATTAAAAGCATCTTTCTTGTCATAGATTTGGCTAATTATTTCACCATTTTCAATAGAGAGATGTAAATCAAGAAAAGAAGCGTTAGTATCAGAAATATTAGCTTTGCTTAGCTGAAGTTCTTTAGGATATATAGTATTAACCATAGTAGAAAAGAAAAGGTTGTCAACGTTAAATATGTCATCCAGATACTGAAAAGTGTCATTAAAGGATGCAGTAACATCTGCCTGGGTATCTGGTGAAAGACTCAACACGAAATCTATTTCATAGCAATATAAAAACAAATCTGCGACAAGGGGTGCACAGTTCGTACCCATAGGGATACCAACAATTTGTCTATAAACGGTAGTTCCACACCTGACGAAAATATTATCAATAGAAAATTAAATGATTCACAAACGTCATGGCAAGTCCACAAATTGTAATTGTCCAAACAAGGTAAAATAGAAAGGTGCTACTATTTTGATGACATTTGCATATTTTGATATTATTCATCACTGATAAGGGACATAAATATATGTAATTATACAGAACACCTGTCATTTACCAAAACCCAATATTCGTAATTTACAGATTGATGAAAGTGCTATTAGTGACAGCTGCATAGTAAAATGATTCAAAATCGAAATCGAAATATAAGCATACATTTGATAGAAATGTCTGTGATTTTCATCTGAGACGAGGCATGTTGCATCGAATCTATTACATTAAACTAAACTGCAGTTGTTTCAGCTTGGCCAACAAGCGTATCCCTGTTACCATCCATGCTACAAATTAAATGGCCCTAAAACGAACACGACCGGTCCATCCTATATCCTGTTACTAGGTTTTTATCTTTTTAAATATAATTTTCATATTAATCTTGTAAACTGAAAGCCGCTAAATTCTTCTACCAGGGAGAACATTTGAGTTATTTTTTTCTGGGTGGTCGTAGCATCATGATGACGTGAATTTACAGGTCAAAACCTCGTAAAATATGCGACTGCCTTGCATCACTGTATAAGACAGGTTCCAGCATAGTATAGATATTATTGAATTGAAAGAAAACGTAATCAAAATATTTAGAAACATATTCTACGTATGGTCAACTACTGGTTTTTAATATAAGAAAAACCTCACAAAACAACAACACGGAAACCAAATTCTCTATAAGGACTTCAGCACAACCCATAACAAAATACATAGTTTGGTGATATTCGTTGCAAGATCGTTCTGTATATTACTATAAATCTCAAAACTCATTTTGCCTGAATGTAAACATATTGCTTTTTTATACTAGCAGTCGTCTATATTTTATCGAGGGAAAATCTTGATTTTATTTTGTATCCATTTGCTGCATAAAATAGCATCATAAACTGTATAGGTATATGCTAACATTTTAACAGTTTTATGCTGATATTAAATATATAACTATGATTTAATTTATTACGTCTTGTGAAGTTTTTATGCAGATAAATACAGTACTTTTTCGGTGTATCAACTTTGCCCACAAGCGCATAGACGATAATGAACACAAACTGTGATAATTGCCCATTAATTTGTAACACTACCAGCCTTCCCTGCCAGTTGTATTGAGGGTTTAATAAGTACTGATAAAGGTGATCCTTTGAGAGCAACTAACACAATTAAGAGAATAAAGCAGCAGTCTCGGTTTTATTGAGTCTGTTCAGGAGAAGTAAAGGAAGAAGCAACACTTCTCACGCCCCCTAGCACCGGCTTTAGCGGTATTCTACTTCAAAGCCACCTATATTGGGCTCGTTGGTCCCAAAGGACCAGTAAAAAATAACACTACTGATTCGTAGCCAGAGGAGACTTTTTACAGCCGCTACACTGCTCTAAACGAACGCTAGTGTGAATGTTACTAAGTACTGATAAAGGTGATCCTTTGAGAGCAACTAACACAATTAAGAGAATAAAGCAGCAGTCTCGGTTTTATTGAGTCTGTTCATGAGAAGTAATGGAAGAAGCAACACTTCTCACGCCCCCTAGCACCGGCTTAAGCGGTATTCTACTTCAAAGCCACCTATATTGGGCTCGTTGGTCCCAAAGGACCAGTAAAAAATAACACTACTTCGTAGCACGGGGAGACTTAAACACCAAAGTGGCCCTAGAATGTTTCTCGAACCCATAACAGTTGTATTCTAAACAGGCAAAATTGTAGATAAAATTATAGATTTTTGTTTAAATGTTTTGTCTTCATTTAGTTTGATATTCAACATAGATTGATGAAAGTTTGACTGTTACATTATATAGGATACCACAACCTTACATGTAGTGGTACAGATTAACAATCATATTTATGACCACTGAAGCAGATTTGACTAAACGCCAAATCTCAATTTGGTAATAAAGTGAGCACTTTCTATGTTTACTTAGAATAATACTCTTACGGCCGAAGATGGGTATTGTCCGTTGTATACAATACTAGTTTGCGCAATATTTCAAATGATAATTAAGAATTGGTAAACTGTACATGGATTACCAGTTCCTATGTCCATTTAAATCTAAATAACTTTATTATTTTAGAACTGGGGCGAACAAGTTTCTGAAATCCAAGTGGAAGACATATGTTAAGTTGAATGACGTGAACCACGACGGTGTTCTGTCCATGGCAGATTTAGACGAGGCAAGGTAGGTATATGTGTACGGCGAGATTGTTATCAGTAATCTTTATTTAAAGCCGTCAGGACTGTTAGGAATCGGGAAAATCTGCCCTACTCTTACTATCGAATATATGCCTATGGTTGTTTTACGTGTAGTATAAGAATAGAGGTCCTCATTCGTGGCTCGAACCCGGCATTCCAGATTGGGAGTACAACTTGCTTATTACTGGACCACAGTGGCCATGAAATATATTTTTGATATATCATTGAAGAAGAGAGTAAATATAATAGTTATCAGTATTAATTCTAAAGGAACGAATATCCTAGATATTTAAACATAGAAGGTACAATGTGACAATAACTAAAACAATAAAAAATACAACAATGAATACAATTTATGCAATTATATGCCTAAGTTTAAAAGTAAAATATTGTTTTTTTAGGCAAGAGGGCCCTCATGTGATTAAATCGAAAAATGTTCGATATATGGCTGAATAAATTAAAGATAGAAAAGTAATTTAGGGAAATGTATTCGATCTAGGCTGATCCGTTAAACACTACACGTGTTATTATGACTACAAATTTAACATGACAAGTATTCCTAGGGCAAGAAGGCGTGAAATATAGCAAGTATTTTCCTCTACCGTTCATGAACAGTCTAAATCAAGCCGAGACTGTAATTTATGTTATATTTATGTTGTTCGGCGATTTCCAAATTTCCCCTTTCATACTCTGTTTTCGATATAAAAATAGGTTTGTATTTATTCAAGAGCAAACATTATTTCATAAGTGGTTATTAAGCATTCTATGTTGCAATATCAAGAATATGTCTTGACACGACTACACATAAGAGAACACGAGTAAGAAGGTAGTTTGAAATTGCCGAACACAATAACTACGAAACACATATTGCCGTTTCGGTTTTTGCTGAGACTGTTCATGAACAGTAGTGAGAAATGCTAGCTTACGGTTACGCCCTCTAGCCCCGACTAGAAGTACTCAATATTAAAATTTTACTAGTACGGAAATTTGACCGTACTACAACTACCGGATATTGAAATTTAGAGAACGGTCACTATGACGTCACAGTGTTACTAAGTACACCATGCTACAAAAAGACAGAGTCTGTCTCAGCTCGGCTCAGCTTGTTGGTTATTTAAACACCTCGATGGGCTATGCCCACCTCGGTGTTTAAATGAAACCAGACTCTATATATTACTTATTAAGGATAGTATTCCGAGGTGCATCTATATAGGATACCAAAACTGGTTCCTACCAATACTATGATGCAGTATAATCATCCGGATATCTACATTGTTGTCAATGAATTTTGATGTTCTGACATCATATAAGAACGACCATTGAACCCTCCTTTTTGGAGAGTTGGCTGCATCTGGTAAATTGTGGAATTTCGTCGTAGCTTATTGTCTTCGACGTAGGTGGCCAGGAGGCTGCATCACTAGTTGTTCCTAATTGCTTATGAACTATCCGCCTTCTAGCGGATGCAAACATAATTTTGAATATAATTTGGAAACTAAGATTTGACACCTCTGTCTAGCTACAGAGCAGCAATTTAGAGATATTGGTCACCTAACCAATTGTCTAGCTAAAGAGAAACAACATAGACTCGCGGCCATCTAGTCAATTACTCAGGTTGGTGTCGATGACTCGGATATCATCGAGAGTTTGAATCAGATACGTTACACACATTGATTGTACATGATATATTTTGCACGTATGTATCATAGTAAAAATAACTTAAACAAAATATTATTATTCACAGGAACACACGATGATGTAATTACAATTGTACTTGTACAATAATTGAGTAGAGGTGGGTGGGTCCAATTTAGACCACTAGGTCGCATTGCCAACTGCGCTGGGTGTCGATGAGAGAGTGAACTCACATTGATAGGGCAGTATATATACGAGCATGTATTTAAGACTTAACTAGTGGTGGATAGGGGTGTGAGCTTATAGTAATGAAACGTATTTAATATTTATTCCATTGCAGATTCGGGTATAACGTTATTTTTTTAATTTCTTATTATTTCAGGAGAACGTTCTCTGAGTTGTATCATTCAACACATGATGACATATTGGACAAGTGGTGGAATGAATGTATTATGAGAGGTAAAACCGATGAAGTTACAAAATCAGAGCTTATCGCTGCCAATGATGAAGCATTTACGATGGATGAAAAGGAATTCCATAACTGGAATGTACACTGTCAAGAGCTGATCTTTTATGACATCATCGATACAAACAAGGACAGGGCGATATCTCAGGAAGAATTCAATATCCTCCTGAAAGTCTTAGGTCATGCAAATGGTGTCTTGAATGCGAAGTACTTCCAGTCTAACGATCCGGTCGACAATCTCATTCCCGCAGAGAAGCTCATCAACTCCTGGGTTGACTTTCAAACAAACGAAGATGCATCAAAAGAAAACAAAGTCAAACACCACTTCTTTAAATGTCGCACATAATGACATTAAATCAACGTTTGATCCATAATAAAGTACCCATGCATTGATAGTGGAGAGAAACAAAATATATTAAAATGCAGTTATTTACTTTAAAAAATACATTTTAGAGGGCAGACATTCTTCATATAAAACATTACTGTCTGCCAGTCCGATTGTCTGCCATAATTTTACGTGAAAACGGGGATTTACTGGTTAGAACATACTAGAATCCATTTGCTTAGTTAGAGGTTTAGTTAAAACTGATACATGTTGAGCTTGAATCATATTAACTAAATAACAAAGTGGTAAACAGGGTGGACAGTTTAATTGTTTTTGGCAATACATGTACTGGAATGAAAATAAACGCATAATCACTTATTTGCCTATAACAGTCTATAATACATACTTAATTCCACGTAATATTTCAGAGATATCCCAAGATAACGAAACGAAATAAAAGAAAGTCGAATGGAAGTTAGAGGACAACACTGTGTTTGCGACTTTTTAATTACAGTACACTTGTGAGAGTAATTCATATTGCTAACCCAAGCATCAACTGGGGCATATTGAAAAAAGCAATTAAAAATGAATCACTATTTATCAAACTTAAGGAAATTTAAAACGAAAGAAGAATATCAAATATAAACAGAAATATAAACAGAAATAAACAAACCGGAATCAGAATTATTAAATGACAAAAACAATATCAAACTGATGGAGAACTGTAAAGCTAAGAAAGCTTAATAGCCTGAAATGGAGAAATAAGAACCAATGCAATAATAGTAATAGCAAAAACAAATCGGATTAAAGGAGCAGATAATAATGCACAGTACTTTTTAAATTAAACTAAAAAATGCTGAGATAAACAATTAAAATTAATCAATACAAAGTCCAGAATGAAAACAATAAACAATAAAAACACACTAAAGACATTTTGGAAGAACTGATATAAATATATGAAAACTCTTTTTAAGAAACATGATATTATTACATAGAGTACTATTACATAGAGTACTATTTTATTTAAACGATTGAAAAACGATTCAACAGAAGAGCAAAATGAGATATGTGAAGGAAAATAACTGCAACCGTAAAACAAATATTCCACCTCTAGAAGCCTCATATGCTCTTTGTCCTGTCATATTGCAGTCTTGGTCGTTTGTTATTCAAAATGTGTTAACAGAAAAATAACAACATTAGGACGCTGAATTATATATTTTAAAACAGGGATTTTCAGTTTGGGTCCTTAATTGCTTCCGTAGTATATTTGGCTCGTAAAACACTTTATAAGGTAGTCTAGTCAACTTTGAACTTTGTGACGTCATGATGACGTCAAGTCCCGATATCAGACGACAAGCAGTTTGACAGCCAGAAAATAATAACATTTTTTACAGAATTAATGACTATTCTTATGAATAAGGGGTAGGAATACTTTTAACAAAGAGAGAATTCAATAGCCAAGTGTATGAAAACATTTACTCACCAACACACGTGACATTTTGGCGATGACAAGCGTGACTTCCGGGTCACCAGAATAAAAAACGTGGGAATGAAAAAACCGGAAAACAAAGATTGCCCGGTAGCATAAACACCGCTTTGTCATAAGAAGCCAGTAGTAATATTTATGAATGTATCCCTGTTCCTCTATTGGTTAAAGACTATCGGTCAGCCATATTTGATCCAAAAAATCCAAAATCGATGAGATATGGTCATATAAGTGAAATTTTCAACGATGTTCGCATTTTAGGCACGAGCAATGTCAACCATAAAATACATGACAGTAATTCAACACTATTGATGTGAACATAATATTAGAAAGAATACTTATATGGCAGAAATTGTGTGCTTTATATTCGAAAAGTTTGGTACAGTTTTACTCAAAGTTGTTTTGTTTTTTATGTGAAATAAACTGGTCCATAAAATAGTCCATTTATCCAGCGAGTGCAGACGAGACATCATTTCTGAATAAAAAAGGCCATGTTATCACATCATCCAAAATTCGAAGTACACCATTGTTAAAAATGAAGATTTTACTTGACCATATCTCTTCGATTTTGGATTATTTGGATCAAAGATGGCTGACCGATGTTCCTTAATCAGTGTTTCTAGTGTCAAATTCAAGATTAGAGTTCCTTATTTATAGTTCCTATTTACTATAACAACAAACTAATTAACATAACAAGGAAGTATAAAATAAGAACCATAATTTATAAATCCTTAGAGACTTACCAGGAACTAATGAGCTTCACACACATTATGACACCTCCCGGCATCTGGATGACATACGGAAAATTGACAATCCTTTCTTTTCTACTATTGTTAATAACAGCTATCCCAAAGAACTTCAACTCAACACAATCTCATTAAATTCAGATTCTCTATCACGCTACGATACTCTACACTACAAGGATCTGACAACTCTCCATTGGAGGTAACGTCAGATTGAACTTACGATTAGCCAATCATATTTCAGCCTACAACATTTCTCGGTATAGACAGCTCCACTGCTCATGTCGCGTTTCAGTAAAACGCTGTGGAGAAGTATACGCTCGGTATTGAAAGAGACAATGTCAGTAACTTTTAGATTATAAAACAGAAAATAATTGCGTTGACAAACATAATACACCAACCACTATCGAATATTTACTGAAAACATAATAAAGAAAAGATTGTTTGACGGAATGTGATAGCGATACAATAACAATTACCGATTCGTGGGAATGAACCCACACTAAAATGACCCTCGGTGACACCAGTCGAGTTCGCTATCAACTGCGCTAAGCGGGCCAGACATACTTTGACTTACTATTTAGAGTACTAATATCGTAATTATTTCGGTGTAATAAAAACATTCAAAACACACAGCACCAATGATTTTCTTCGTATCTTGATATAAAACATGTCATTTAGAGCATTTCTTTGAATTTATCGTGCAACCCACAGCAATACCACACTAAGACTTTATCTTTATTCGGATATAGATCTATGTGTTTTATGTGGATTTTTGTTTGTTCAGTTCACTCGACGTCATCTGATGTGCATATGAAACGCGCGATTTCATTGGTTGACTTTAGCTGATCTTCTCATGAATATTGATTAGATGAAAGGTCGATCTGACGTGAACTACAAGGGGGTGTTGTCAGATCCTTTAGCGTAGAGTATCAAAGCGTAATTTGTATATGATTTTAATGAGATTGAACTCAACATAACTAATAATCTCTGATAGTGTCTTTTTTTTATTTCTCTATTAAAATGAAGAAATAATAAGTAAAGTCTATAACAAGAGATGATTTTAATTTTGATATTGTTAATAATCCTAATTTAGATGGGGATGTTCCCCGAGCTACTTATTATGGAGTCTATGTTTCTCTACTAATTCGTTTTCCTAGAGATTGTATTCGAGTTGAGGACTTTAATATTCGTAATATGTGTAAAACTAAGAAGCTACTCTATCAGGGCTACCGTTACCATAAACTTCGAAAAACCTGTGCAAACTTGTATTATCTTAACCAACCCTGATCTACTTTTAAAATATAAAATAATTTAGGAACACTTCTGCGCAAGGACTATCACAACCTGACATCTGTGTTAATGTGATTTACAAACTTCGAAAGATCCTTTTTTTATAATCAGTTTCACACAATCGTTATTAAATGTGTTAAAATGTTTGTCCAAAGACGTTATGACCCTATACTTTTGCAACATACAGCAGGCCGTTTACAGTTCGCCATCATGCTTTCCTCTTTGATCGTGCGATGGCAGGACAGATTGTGGACCCTATGATGACGTCTAACTAAATCCTCAAAGGACGGTAGCATCTGGTGCTTGTCTTAAAACTTGTCTTGTCGTATACTTAATGGTTTGTTCTCTTGTTGCGCTGGCTTCTGTCAAGTCACTGAGTACTTATTTGTGGCTTTCTTGCCTTTTGTTTGCTTTTTTATATTATATATACATGGTCATTTATATGTTTTACTTATATTGCTTTTTAATGCTGCCTTGTTTGTTAATGAGAATAACATGGCGGTGATATCTTTACTTACGCTGTCGCGTTTATTGAGATGACAATAGGGTAAGAGTGAGATAATGTGCACCCTAAAATCTGGTTTAAAACCCCAGCGGTATTTTTTACCACTGACCGTTCCAAGGCATAGCCCTTTTGTCAACCATTTATGTTTGTGATGTCATATCTTGCCGTTTATTCATATCTGTGGTTGTTGTTTGTTTCTGTGGGTGTTTGTGGTTGATTGTCGTCCTTCAATGTTTCATTTCCTGTTCATGTTTTATATCTACTTTTACCTTGACGCTTTGCATTTAGTTCACTTTCTCAGACAGTGTATGCATCTTTTAAACTTTGGTTATTGTTGCACCATGGGTAATAACTCTCAAATTGACACTTGAATTGCGGATGCGACCTTTACAATTCCGGTAAATGACCTTATTAACGTTTTGCGTTTAGGGCACTCGGTAACTGTATACACTACGTATTTCGAACTTTAATATGTTTTGTATATTGTGTATTAATTCACAAAATGGCATAGCAGCTGTGGATATAACATTGTCCCTCCAGACAGACCCTTTATGTCACTTTCTCATCAACAAAGATATGCACACGATGTTTCAAACTTGTGAATAGTTTAGGATTCTTTTTTGACATAGTTGTGTTTTGGGAAGTGCATCTTTTGGAGGTTTGTCTATGAACATGGCTTTCTTGTTTTGGACGAAAGAAACATTCTCTTTATACAATGTCAGTTTTGTTATGAGTGGTGTTTTGGGGGAGGAGGGTTTGTGAATCAAATATGGCTGATTTCCAAACTTATTTGAGCTTGTATCATGATAGCAACATTCTGAACAAGTCTGATTGATGAACATAGACTCAAATATGAAAGAGCTAGAATTATAGAACTTGTTTTGCCACTGACCGTTCCAAGGCGGTAGCCTAATCGCCCAACTCTTTTGTGTTTGTGATGTCTTATCCTGCCCTTTTATTCATCTTTAAAGCTGTTCTTTGTTTCTGTGTGTGTTTGTGGTTGATTGTCGTCCTTGAATGCTTTTTTTTACTGTTCGATTTTATATCAATGTTTATCAGCTTTAAATAATTCAATCGTAATACATGTAACTATGTTATATCTAGTCTGAAATTGCTATGTTTTCAATATGTCCACACTTTCTTCTATGACGGAAATAATTTCAGTAAAAAAAATATTGACTGTCGGGGAAAGATGGGTTTGAGTCTTATAATGCTGGCTCTCACACTTGCTCTACCTTTTGTTGATGTTAACATGCTAAACGAGTGTGTTATATTGTCATCCCTCAGGGACTGTATGCCATTCATTGACTCACCAGTGGCTAAGGAATGTACCTAGACTCTAGTATCAAATAATTATGACTAAAACGCTTATAACGTTGCATACAAGCTAATGGAGAGGAGTACTCTAAATGAATGTAAATAATGTTTATGAAGTTATGTGCTTTTCTAGGAAAGACACAACACTATAATGAACAATTCTCGTATATATTCAAATGAAATAAAGGACACTGTCAACATGTTATGAGATGACACGAACATTATTTGATGTCGTTGGTGGTACGAATGTTCTGTTGACGAACACGCCTACATATATATATTTGATATATTACTTGAAAATGACATTTATGTCATTAAATCGGTCGGTCGGTTTACGTCATTTTTAGCACATTTTTGTATGTGGAAGTTATTTGTGGGAACACTTTTGGAAAGTAACAGGTGTTCTTGACAATTACATAATTATAATCATATTCCTTATCGGTTAATTTATTTTAATAAATATAATTAAATGTGCAAGCTTCGTTTACAGCAGTAGCATGAAATGTGATGCATCCATTGTTAAAGTGACATGTTGACTATATGTCAGGTGTTCAAGAGTCCTTGGTACTTGCATGTATATTCAAAAAAACATGTACAAGTTATATATAGTATGGTCTCATAGATAGTGTGGATTTAAACATCGAGATGGGTGAAGACCTTCGAGGTGTTTCAATTAATCAACGAGATGAGACCATACTCTATTTGTTTTGTAGGCTGTCCATTTCATCGTTCTGATTTACCCTTTCTTCAAATGTATGGAAGTTATTGTACATAATTTCCATAGGTCTACCGCCTAGGAACGGTCAGTGGCGAAAATGGAAGCAAGGTGTTTAAACCAGGTTATAGGGTGTACCAAATCTCACTCTACCTTATTGTCAAAAAAATGAAACGGGACAGTGCACATATTTCGGCTTCCGTCTTCTGGCATTGCAGTGAATCCACAAATGTAGCATTTAAGGACGACAGTCAACCACAAACAAACACAGAAACAAAGAACAACTTTAAAGATGAATAAAAGGACAAATAAGACATCACAAACACAAAAGGGCTGCCAATAGAGCTACCGCCTTGGAACGGTCAGTGACAAAAAAGGCCGCTGGGTGTTTAAACCAGGTTCTAGGCTGCACCAAACCTCACACTTACCCTACTATCCAAGTCATGGTATGGTATCAGACCAGCAGTGGTCTGGAAGCGTTCCTTGATCGGCTGCAAAACAAACAATACAAGGACAAGTCATTTCTTAAGTGGGAAATCTGTCAAAATAAATTGTTCCTGTACATCAAACGACGTGTTCAGATCCTAGTCTGTGTACTGACAGAATCTGGGTAAATCATGTATTAGCATGTTTACTGATGAGAGTGAATATTAATAATAAAAGACTTTTAAGGGCTGTCAACAGAAATAATATTTTATATTAAAGTTGTAAACTTCCTCTAGAGTTCAAGGTGAGCAATTGATACTAGGTGACTTTAAATAAGGCAGAATGATGCACGTTTGTTAGCAAATATGAAGGACTACAACGATCTTGTATTTGTCACTCTCCTTTATTATAATTTAATTGCACTAAACGGTATTGTATTTTGTATGTTGTACTAGTAAACTAGTTTTCAAATCATGTTAAGGTTATTATAAATAGTAATATTGAATTTATTGTTCCTAAAAATGTGAGTTTAATCACTAAAACAACGAATTTATGAGGTTTTAAACCCGTGATACAACGAACATTTGGCAGCCATGTTAAAATTCTAAAATTGCGTAGGGTAAAACGGAAGCTTTAGTTTTGTCATTCAATAAATCCCAACGTAATAGGGTAGCTATTTTCCAAAACACTTTGACGAAATTACATAGTGAACTAGACTACGACCAAAATTCACTAGCCCAGCAATTTCTGATGAAAATGCGTTATAGATATGTTTCTAATATCTATAATCTCCTCATGCAAACATGGGACACTGGTTTGATGCCATACTCCTTCAAATAGACTTGTATATATCAATGAAAATAAATATATAAAGATCGGACAGGGAAAGTAGCATTCAAGGAACGGTCAGTGGCAAAGTAGGCCACTGGGGGTTTAAACCGGTTCTAGGGTGCACCAAATCTCACACTTACCCTACTGTCATCCCATTAAAACAAGACAGTGTAAATAAAGAAATCCCCGCCATGATCTAATCTCTAACCAACAAGGCAGCATCAATAGGCAATATAAGTAAAACACAAATATGCTCGTGTAAATATAATACAAAAACACAATAGCCTAGAAAGCCACAATGAAGGTACTCAATGACTTTGCAGGAGCCAGAGCAGTAAGAGAATAAACCATTAAGGGCACGACAAGAAAGATCATGGACAAACATCAAACACCACCGTCCCAATGGGCTTTAGGTAGGCGTCATCATAGGGTCCACAGTCTGTCCGGTCATCGTACAATTAAAGAGGAAAGCATAGTGGCGAACTGTAAAAGGGTCCACCACCAAGCATGCAGTACGTTGCAAAATGATAGGGTCATAACCTCTTTTGATAAACTTTTTAACAAGTTTAACAAAGATAGTATGAAAGTTATCATGACCAATAATCTTACGAAGTTTATAAATCACATCACCATAGAAGTCAGGTTGTGATAGTCCTTGTCGCAGAAGAGTCCTTAAATTACTTTTATATTTGGAAAGAAGATCAGGGTAACGATAACAAAATTTTGCAAAGGTTTTACGAAGTTTATGGTAACGGTAACTTTTTAGTTATACAGAGATTACAAATATTAAAGTCCTCAACTCGAGTACAAGTTCTAGAAAAACGAATAAGTTGAGATACATACACCCCATAAGAAGCATCCCCATCCAAGTGGGGATAATTAACAATGTAAAAATTAAAATCATCTCTTTTGTCATAGATGAAGGCACATCCTGAACATCAGTAAAATAACAATCACGTCAGTTGCACGATAGAAGCAGCACGCCTTTGACTACTACTACTATTAATGACACTTGCATTTTTCAGTCATATAATAACTATTAAAGTAAATATACTAATACGTATATAACTATACTTAATGTTACATCGGCAGTAAATATACAGATGCGGTATATGCATATATTTTGAAGTCAAATTGTCTAATTGTCCAAAACATCTGCAATTTTCTAATAGTACTAACAACGATAATTCCAAGGACAGTCGTAGGATAAATGTTCATGTTATGATATAACTCGTAATATTAAGTAATATACATCTGGTAGATAATAATGATATATACACATATTGCATCCCACCTATTCAATCAAAACAGTACTATGAGTAGAATCAGAATAGAAAGGTCTAACTTTTCGAAAACGTGATTATGGTGTATTTACCTAGAATCCGTCGCGTATATCCAATTAGAGAGCCAGGGGGACAATGGAGCCATTAAAGATATTTTTATTTACACTGTCCCGTTTTATTGGGATGACGATAGATTAGGAGTAAGTAAGGCCAACAATTGACCCTCTAGCAAACCAGTGCACATGTTGGGAATTAACACAAAAACTATGCGTTGGTTTGTGTAAAGTATTCAAAAGTTGATGCAAAAGTCTAACAGGACGTTTACACAACGCTGCCAGTAAATTAAGTTTAAACAACACATACGTACAATGTAAATATAAATTCGAACGTAAGAGTGGGACATCATCTACATACGATTTTTTTATATTATATATACATGATCATTTTTGTGTTTATACGTATATTGCCTATTAATGCTGCCTTGTTTGATAGAGAATATAACCTGGCGCGGATATCTTTATATATACTGTCCCGTTTTATGTGGATGACAATAGGTTAGGAGTAAGTTTTGGTTAATCCTAAAATCTGGTGTAAACCCCAACTGGCATATTTGGCCATTGCTTGTTCCCAGGCGGAAGCCCTATCGTCAACCATTTTATGCTAGTGATGTCATATATTTCCTTTTATTCATCTTTGTAGTTGTTGTGTGTTTCTATTCGTGTTTGTGGTTGACTGTGTTCCTAGAATGCTACATTTCCTGTTCGACGTTTATATCTACTTTTGTGTAATAGAGGCACCGCTTGGAACGGTAAAGAGTATACAACCGAAGAGGTTACAACGGGTTCAAGGGCGTACCCAACCCCCTAATAAAACTATTGACGACATGATATGTGTTCTAATTTTACGCCATAATGATAGCGCTACTACACCACTAACATTGTATTTGGAAAACTTACTGTTATTGAAATGGATTTGTATTTGTCATGGACTATTTATAACCAAAGTGATACGCACTTGTGAAAATGTTTGAGTTTTCCGGAAGCGAGCACCTTTCGACAAAACCGCACATTCAAGCAAGATGAAAAATATGTTATATATATAACATATATATATTGGTGTCCTAGGTGCGAGTTCGAATCCGCTGGTAAGTGGTTTGTACACAATTTTCTCCGCATATATATATGTCTATATAAAGGAACAAGGCAAAATATAAACAAAGCAACATATAAACAAATGCGTAAAACGCGTAACCCTGTGTCTTTCGTATTTACCGTGTTATAAATAAACAAAATGTGCGGCATGGTCGCTGAAATTTCTTTTGTATTTGCAGGTATATATTTTAATTGAAAATAACAGCTGTAAAAAAATTATGTACACTAACTGCCATATATATGGCAGACCGATGAAATGGACAGCCTACAAAACAAATAAATTATGTTCTCATCTCGTTGATTGATTTAAACACTCCGGAGGTCTATGCCCATATCGATGTTTAAATCAACACACTCTAGATATACCTAGTACCAGACACATTTGAACACCTGTCATATAGCAAACATAGCAAACATGTCAATTTAACAAATGGATGTATCACATTTAATGCTACTGCTTGAAAATGAAATTTGCATATTGTAATCATCTTTATTAAGATAAATTAACTGATAATGTACATGATTATATTTAATTGTCAAGAACAACTTTCCAAAGGTGTTAACACAAATAACTGTCAGACATAAAATGTTCTAAACATGACGTTAAACACCAACCAACCAACCCACCTACCCACCCACCTACCCACCCACCGAAATGACTTCTACAGACATAAAATGGATAATCAACGTTTAGGTCTCACGACACAGTTAGCTCCCTTGAAAGTCACGGTAGGATACAACTTGCGCCATAAAAAGTAGTAGTGTGTTGTTCGGTTTTAAATATTTTTAATAATTGCTGACAGATATATGTATTGCTGTTGCAGGTGAGATGAACACAGTCTGAAATTGGATGTGCAGCTATTAGACGACACTGGCACCAGAATATGACAGTTTTATGGATGTTGAAGCAGTGTAGGAATTCTGGTACAAACTCTGGAGTAAAAGCCCAAAATAGTGCAAAGGATGCCACCACTACAATTAAAAAAAAAAAACCTGGTCAACGTACCATATTTTTTACATTTTTGTGTGGGCAAATGACTGTGTTTCATAAATAAGTGAATTTTAGCTTGGAAACTTTAGGTTCGAAATGGCCAGTAAACTTTAAAATAAATCTTTCACCCCTTCGGTTACACTCTGCGTCATCAATACAAATTCCACAAAATAACTCTTCATTTCTTTGAACTAAACCATATGTACGCCTTACACCTTTAAATCTTCATTCGGCAACCTCGTTTCATGTTCCTTCTAATAATATTACTAGGATTTTAAATAATGGCTCAAAAGTTTCAGTAACTCCTCTAGGATCACCTGTTTTGAGGAAATACCATATAAAGTCTCCTTTCAGAAATCATTCAAGACGCAGGGTGTTTCCCTCTATTTATAAGTGCAATGCTAAGAGGTGCAGTTGTTGCAATTATTTATCGTGCAAGTCCACCATTAAATCAGCTGTTAATGGTAGATTGTTTAATGTATGTCTAGCTTCTAATGTTGATTGACGTACTACTCACGTCATTTATGTTCTGACTTTAAATGCACCACTTTGCGGTATACAATATGTTGGACAAACAGGTCGATCCTTAAAGGTTCGATTTCGTGAACACAAATATAATGCAAGTAATCCTAAAAAGTTAAAAAATTACTTGTACCAACACTTTCGTCAGTCAGGGCATAATTTTAATTACGTAACTGTTCAACCGGTTGAATATTTATTTTTTGATAATGATGCTACTAAAAGCTTCAAAATAAAAGCTAGACATATTGCAGAACTTAAGTGGATGGAAAAGTTACAGACACCTTATCCACTCGGCCTTAATGACAATATTTATCAAGAAGGAAATATTTCTAAAGATCCGAATATTGACATTTTTTCTATATTTTCTATTCGAAAGCGTAAATCTAGATCTCATGGTCTTAGGCGTAATGGTAACATCAAACGTAAATCGCGTGTAATTATTTCTGTTGCTGATTTACATACTATTTTTAAACAGTCTGGAAAGCACTCTATGCTTTCACGGCTTACCTCTTTGTCTTTTTCTTCACTAAAGTTGATCGACGAGGAAGCCGACAACATTTTCATTCGTACAGATCCCTTGTATAACACTGCTTCCATAGTTCAACGCTACACACAACGTGTTCTCCGACCCCATATTGACAAGGAGTCTGATCACGTCAGGCATTTTCTACTACTATATATTAATAAAGGTATTGATTTCATTGACATGCCTAGTATTTTTCGGGATACTCATGTAGTTGATTCTATCCCAAAATATTTCAAAATTCCGAAAGTCCTGTAATTTGTTATAAGTGTAAAAAGCCTATTAGAAATAAGATTTTCAACTACAACCAAATAGTTTCTGACCTTGATATAGTACATAATACTCCTAAGGAATGTGAATGCAACACATCAAAATGTTGCTATGCTCCAGCAGGTCATGTCATCACTGGTAATTTTGAAATTGTTGATAAACATATTCGACATTTGTTTATGAAAGGTCCTAAATATAGATTACCTTCAACTATTGATTTTAATGCCTGTCGTGCCCAGATCGCCCACTCCATTGAAGATGTTAGTATAAAATGGTGTCGTAGAGAACATGCGGACCCAAACTCGCTTTCTGCTTGGAAAAAGTCTATTCCTAAAATTATAGATACACGTATTAACTTTTATAATGCTAACCCCTCTTTACTACCTCCGAGACCTAGGTTTTCCTTTCGTAATCTAAAATTGGGAATTCAGGAATTTGATAATAAATTTGTTTTAGTTCCTGCAGATAAACGAGCTAATAATGTAATTATTGTTTGACGCCTACATTACGTCAATGTTTTATCTCTGGAACTCGGCAGCACCAATTCGTATACTCCAGTTAATTCTACTGAGGATGATGTTGTTTCCGCACATATCACTCGATGCACTACTTTCAAGGCTGGTGTAAACGATAAGCAAAATAAACTGCCTATCATGTACTGGATTCCTAAATTATCCGTATAAGGCTCGCTTTATTTCTAATTATAGTGCCTGTACCACAACAAACATCTCCAAACTTTAACTTCTTGTCTTACTGCCGTTAAAGATCACTATGTTAAACTATATGTTAAACTATATTGTGATAAAACTTATGAAAACTCTGGGATTAATTTATTTTGGTCTATAAAATATTCAGGAGACGTTCTTGATAAAATGTTCAATAAAGGTCAAGTTTCATCAATAAGTACTTATGACTTCTCTACACTATATACAACCTTACCACATCATCTTATTAAAGACAATCTAATTTCTCTTATTCAAAAAACATTCGCTAGAGAAAATACTACATTTTTGGCATGTAATAATATTAAAGCGTTTTTCACTAACGGCAATTTAGACAATTATACTATGTGGACTTGCTTGTTTGTGAAGCACTCATCTTCCTATTAGATAATATTTTCGTCAGGTATGGTACCACCGTTTATAGACAAATTGTTGGTATCCCTATGGGTACGAACTGTGCACCACTTGTCGCAGATTTGTTTTTATTTTGCTATGAAAGGGATTTCTTGTTGAGTCTTTCACCAGATACCCAGGCAGATGTTATTGAAGCTTTTAATGACACCTCTCGGTATCTGGATGACATACTGAACATTGACAACCCTTTCATTCCAACTATGGTTCATAATATTTATCCTAAAGAACTTCGGCTTAATAAAGAAAATATATCTGATAATAACGCTTCTTTTCTTGATTTAGATCTCTCGATTGAAAATGGTAAAATAATTAGCAAAATCTATGACAAGAGAGATGATTTTAATTTTGACATTGTTAATTATCCCCACTTGGATGGGGATGTTCCCCGAGCAACTTCTTATGGGGTGTATCTGTCTCAACTTATTCACTTTTCTAGAGCTTGTACTCGAGTTGAGGACTTTAATATTCGTAATCTTTGTATTACTAAAAAGTTACTCAATCAGGGTTACCGTTACCATAAACTTCGTAAAACCTTCTGTGCACAATTGTATTATCGTAACCCTGATCTTCTTTCCAAATATAAATGTAATTTAAGGACTCTTCTGCGACAAGGACTATCACAACCTGACTTCTATGGTGATGTGATTTATAAACTTCGTAAGATTCTAGGTCATGATCACTTTCATACTATCTTTGTTAAACTTGTTAAAAAGTTTATCAAAAGAGGTTATGACCCTATCATTTTGCAACTTACTGCATGCTTGGTGATGGACCCTTTTACAGTTCGCCACTATGCTTTCCTCTTTAATTGTACGATGACCGGACAGGCTGTGGACCCTATGATGACGCCTATCTAAAGCCCATTGGGACGGTGGCGTTTGATGTTTGTCCATGATCTTTCCTGTCGTGCTCCTAATGGTGTATTCTCTTACTGCTCTGGCTTCTGCCATGTCATTGAGTATCTTCATTGTGGCTTTCTAGGCTATTGTTTTTTTGTATTATATTTACACGAGCATATTTGTGTTTTACTTATATTGCCTATTGATGCTGCCTTGTTGGTTAGAGATTAGATCATGGCGGGGATTTCTTTATTTACACTTTCCTGTTTTAATTGGATGACAGTAGGGTAAGTGTGAGGTTTGGTGCACACTAGAACCGGTTTAAGCCCCCAGTGGCCTACTTTTCCACTGACCGTTCCAAGGCGGTAGCCCTATTGTCAACCCCTTTGTGTTTGTGATGTCGATTGCATTTTTTATTACTTTTGCCTTTTCGTTTGTCTGTTTGCGTGTTTGTTTTTGTGTTTTGTGGTTGACTGTCGTCCTTGAATGCTGCTTTCCCTGTCCGATATTTTATCCTTCTTTATTCATATAGGCCAACATAGTAAAAGTGTACTGTGTTGTGAGACCTTTAGATGCCTTCACTAGAAAATGTCATTTCAAGTCATATAAATATATAAAGCATCACAGATATATATGTAGGCCTGATACACTAAAGCCCGTCTTCAGATCATTAGTACGACCAACGATACAACATAATTTCCGTGTCATCTCATAACATCCTTTTGACAGGTCCTTTATCTAATTTGCATATATATGAGGAGTGTTCATTATATTGTTGTGTTTTTCCTAGAAAAAGTACATAATTCCAAAAACATTCTTTACATTATTTACACTCATTCAAAGTACTCTCCGTTAGCTTCTATCCAACGTTTTAAGCGTTTTAGTCAAATGTGAAATGTGTTTTTTTTATACTAGATTCTATGTATACTCCTTAGCCACTGCTTAATATATGATTGTCATACAGTCCCTGATGGATGAACAGATAACAAACTTGTTTAGAATGTTAACATCAACAAAATATAGAACAAATGTGAGAGTCGGCATTATCCGACTCAAACACATCTCCCCAACATTCAATTTTTTTTTCTGAAATTATTTGGAAGTTTGTAAATCACATAACCATAGAAGTCAGGTTGTGATAGTCCTTGTCGTAGAAATATTAGGTATGTTGAGTTGAAGTTCTTTGGGATAGATGTTATTAACAATAGTACAAAAAAAAGGATTGTCAATGTTCAATATGTCATACGAGGGCCCATCAATAATTTCGTGAACTAATTCTATGTTACGAGTATAAGTAATCTAACATACTTTTGGCCACTACTCCTTTTCAAAGTAACGTCCCTTGCATAGTTTGCATTGATTCCACCGCCCGACCCATGACCGGAACACGTGCTGCAGGCCATCACGTGACATCTCCCGCATTTCTGTTTACGGCTCACCTCAACTCCTCTCGGGACTCGTATTTCTTACCACGCAGCCTGTTTTTGAGATTTGGCAATAGCCAGAAGTCGCAAATTGCCAAATATGGGCTGTATGGTGGGTGCGGTAGCAGTTCTATATCCAGTTCCTTGATTGTGTCCGACACAACGCGGCTGCTATGACTTTGCGCGTTATCATGGTGCAGCAGAATCCCAGACCTCTCAAGCTGTGGGCGCTTTCTTTTAATAGCCGGCAACAGCTCAGATTTAATTACTGTTGCATAATAGTTTTCAGTAACTATAGTTTTCGGAGGAACAAAGTGATTTAAAATTATACCTTCAAGTTGTATATCGCAAAATATAATGGCCATTACTTTACCGGCAGACTTGGAAATCAACGCTTTTGTCGCTTTTGGCCTGCCAGTATGCTTATCATCTTCGGTTGTTTCTCTACCGTCCTTAAAGCGATTCACCCACTTTGAAATAGCACCATTCGATAAACAAGAGTCCCCATAAACTGTATGCAAATCCTCCCGAATGTCGGAGAAAGATTTTCCGAGTAATGTATAAAACTTTATCACACGTTGCTCGTTTACACTGTGCGACAAGAATCGACCAAGAATGCAATATGACAGGACAAAACCTTTAAAGAGCATGTAAGACCACTAGAGGATAAACATTTCATTCCGGTATACATACTATATCAATATAGAAGGTATGGAGAGAACTGTAACTAATGTTGTTATAACTTGTATTTCAATCCATTTGCGTATGTTATATATAAATATGTATTATCATATGATGTTCATTCTCTGCAACATAAGTAATAAAATATGTTTAAACTAAACTAAACCACTAGAGACGGAATGTTTTTTTTAGGGCTACAGTTAATTTTCCTTCACATTTCTCATTTTGCTCTTCTGTTAAATATTTTTTCTATCGTTTAAACCATCTTTAAAATGGTGTTTGACTTGTTATAACTTGTAGTTCAATCCATTTGCATATGTTATATATAAATATGTATTATCATATGATGTTCATTCTCTGTAACATAAGTAATAAAATATGTTTAAACTAAACTAAACCACTAGAGGCGGAATGTTTATTTTAGGGCTACAGTTAATTTTCCTTCACATTTTTCATTTTGCTCTTCTGTTAAATCTCTTTTCTATCGTTTAAACCATCTTTAAAGTGGTGTTTGACTTTGGTTTCTTTTGATCCACTTCGTTTGTTTTAAAGCCAACCCACGAGTTGATGAGCGTCTGCGCGGGAATAAGATTGTCGACAGGGTCGTAAGACTGGAAGTACTTCGCATTCAAGTCATCATTTCATGACCGAAGACTTGCAGGATGATATTTTGTTCTTCCTGAGATATTGTTTGTATCGATGACGTCATAATGAATCAGCTGTTGACATTTTACCATCTGGCTATTGAATTCCTTTTATCCATCGTAAATTCTTTGTCATAAGACTTAGTAATTGTTTGAATGATACTCAGAGAACTTGCTCCTGAAAGAATAAGAAAATAAAAAATAACTTTATACCCGAATCCGCAGTGGAATAAATATTAAATACGTCTCAGTACTATAACCGCACTCCGCACCACCAGTTTTTCAAGTAAAAAGTATGAAAAGAGAAATTTGGAAATCGTCGAACACAATAAATACAAAAAATATTGCAGTCTCGGTTTGATTGAGACTGTTCATATTGAAAACTTATAGCTACCGTTCACGCCCTCTAGCCCCGGGTTGAGCAGAAAAAGTCAATAGTACAGAATTGTGAGCCATCCCGAAGATGCATACGACGGTGAACAAGCATTCAATGGCCAGCGGCGTATGGTCCCAGTTTCTAACAAAACGCTTTGTCCTAAACGAGAACGGGCGAAATAAACAAGGATTGGAGTAATGGAACCACCTATTCAAAATTCAAATAAGAAAACAAAAGCATTTGAGAATGTACCACCGACATCTATAAATGTCGGGCTCAGGAATAATCGTATATATACTGCCCTTTAAATGTTTGTAGCGTAACTGATACAAACCATCAAAGTTGACCACACCCAATTCTATCTCATTATTGTACAAGTAAACTTGTATTACATTAGTGTGTGTGTGTGTGTGTGTGTGTGTGTGATTAAATAATTTTTAAAGTGTTTTTCTATGATACATACGTGCAAAATACATCATGTACAATCAATGTGTGTAACGTAAACGATGCAAACTTTCGATGATTTATCAACCTTGTTTAAATCCCCAGCTGCCTTTTTTTCCACTGACTTTTCCAAGGCGGTATCCCTATTGTCAACCCTTTTTGTGTTTGTGACGTCATATTCCTTTATTCCTTATTTATTTAACATTGCCATTCATGTTTATCGTTTAACGGGTTTTTTGTGTTCTGTGAAATCTGCATTTCCTGTTCGACTGTTATATTTATTTTTATGCAATTTTAAATCCGATAGAATGCAAATAGTTCATAACTAAGTAGTTACGATCAACTAAAGATACAGCCTCCTACGTCGAGTGCAGTTAGCTGTGATGGAATTGCCCTATTGACCAGATAGGTTAAAGAACCCGCAATTTCATTGCGATAGGCATTAAAATCAATATCTGGTGGAAGGCGATACGTAGGACCGTTGGCAATTAATTTCCGGATCCTCTTATCTTCAATAACATCAAGATTGCCACTGGGAATGTGACCGGCAAAATGTAGAATCTCAATCAGTAGGATTGGATGTTTCGATTTCAAGATCAGAATCTATTCTATTATAATTGAATAAATTTCTAGTTGATTTCATATACTTGTAACATATAACAGGAGTTTCAATATTCTTGAATTTTGTCAATTTTACAAGTCATTAAATACTTCGGCTAAATTAATGAAATCGATGCCTTTATTAGCATAAGTTATCTTCAAAAAATTCCTTTTATGGTCAGATGGAGTATCTATATGCGGACGCAAAATATGTTGCGTGTAACTTTGAATAATAGATGCAACTTCATATCATGGATTAGTACAGACGTAAATGGCATCCGCTTCTCGTCAAGTTTCTGTAAGGGCATGTCTATCCAAACACTTATAGATAGTATAACGGTCTGCAACAGTAAAGACTTTCTTCTTAAATTTTCGTTTAAGGTTATGGTTCTTTCTGCGAACATGTGACCGCCGTTTACGTTTACGAATAGACATTATGTTAAAAGGACCTATATCCGGGTTATTGAAAATGTTTTCTTCTTTATCAATGTTATCGTTTAGCCCCAATGTATATGGATTTTGTATTATAAACTGCTTTATCCATTTGAGTTCAGCGATATGTCTAGCTTGTATCGCAGTTTTGTCAAATTCAATAAGATGCTGAATGCTAACTTCATCTATGGAAAACATGTTGCTAGTCGTCAGTGAAGGTAAGGCCTTTTTTTAATCCATCGACTTGCGACAATTAAAGGCCTTTTGCCAATAGGTTTGGTGAATATTAAATTGAGATATACAAATGTTGTGTAAATTTATACTACCTATTAATACTGTCTAGATTTCTTTGGAGGATAAGGCATGACGGGGATTTCTTTACTTTCATTGACCTTTTTTATTGGGAGGGTAGCTGTCACATACAATGCCCCTTGTTTATCCTTGTAACTGTTGTCTGTTTCGATGTGTATTTTGGTTTACTAAAGTCATTGTATGCTTAATTGCATAGTCTCAATCAAACCGAGACTGCAATATTTCGTATTTATCTTGTTCGGCCGTTTCCAAAGGTCCACTCTTATACTCTTTTATATCTTCTTTGATAAGGGTTTCATCTAAATTTGTTTTTTTAAAGAGGTATGTATCACTTACAAGTAGCACATGTCATATAATTAATGCAGCCATCAACGAAATGAACAAAAATTACATACGCGGCAGACTGCGGTGTTTCGACGGACCGATATCAAGTACTACAAACATACATTACGCAACAAAAGTGTTTAGGTATATATCATCTGTTATTATTTCATGTAAACATATTGTTTAACACAATAATAAATTATGATGCTTCCTTTGACCTGATGCTCTAAAAAGTGAGAGCGCTGTTTCAAAACAGCAGACGACACAGCAAAGATGAATTTTTCACACACAAAAAAGAGAAGAAAAATACGTAAGGTATTGTTTTTGTTCTTTTAAAATACAACCTATTTAATAATTACGTTAACGTAAAACTGTGTACACAAATGTTCATAAAATAAAATTCCCACTCGATATCGCGGAAAGATGATTTTTACGAAATACACCGTTATGATTAAATAAAATACCACTTAAGCCAACCAAACTCGACAGATATATAAGGGCTCTGAAACTTTTCTTACTGCAAATACCGATGATAATGATATATATATCAACAACTTTACATTTGAAAGAAAAGACAGGAAAGGTAAACAGGGAGGTGGTATCCTAGTATATATCGCTAATAAAGTTCCGTATACACGTCGTTACGACCTTGAGCATGATGCTATTGAGTCTGTATGGATATAGATAAAGTATTCTAATTGTACAGCTTTTCTACTAAATTTTGTTTATCGAGCACCTGATTCGAAAGTATCATGGATTGAATTATTTGAAACTCAGCTTGACAAGTTGGATCATTTGAATTTAGAAATTCATATATTAGGAGATTTCAATATTAACTATTTAACAGAAACGGATTCTGAAACGTATAGTAATCAACGATGGGACAATACTATTTTAAAATTTGATCTTAATCAAATGGTAAATACGCCTACCAGAATAAGTAAAAACAGTTCTACAACAATCGACCATATTTATACTACAAGATCCGATCTAATATGTGTAATTAAAGTACCTGTTTACAGTATAAGTGATCACTATCCAGTTTGCTTTTCACGATCGACACATAATGTTAAGTCAGGGCAAGTTACCCATGAGACAATCAAATACAGATATTTTAAGAAATTCAATGAACATACATTCTGTAATGATTTAGCAAAATCACCATTCGAAATAGTTGAATATTTTGTTGATCCAAATGAGTCATTAAATGTATTCTATACAATATTAAATACTATTCTAGAAAAGCATGCACCTATTCGAGAAAAGGGAATAAAACATGAAACCCAGCCTGGTGGTTTACTGATGAGCTTAAGATCGCTATTTATCAGAGAGATAAGCTACATAAAGAAAAACAGTTTGAGCAATATAAATTATTACGCAATAAAACTTCATCCATGATAAAGAAACGCCCAAAATATATGTGGAAAAACTTTAAAAGCATTTCCAAAACGGGAAAAAAAAACAATGGAGGCATTTCAATATCTGAGGCTAATCAAAAATGATCATACCATTGAAGGACAATTAAATATTATTAATGCATTAAACGAGCATTTTATAAATATTTCAAACATTGTTAAAAGACGAGTTTTGTAAAAGGAGATTTCTCTGAATTACGGCAACAACTTGATATTAAATCGAAATATGCTTCATTTAGTATAAAACTCATAACACCTTTTGAAGTTAGAAAGTTGATTGATAAACTTGATAGTAACAAATCAACATGTATAGACGGTGTTGGTCCTAGAATTTTAAAATATTATGATGATTACATAACATCCTCCATAGCTTCAATCATAAATAACAGCATATAAACTGGAATGTTCTCTGATACTTTTAAGGAGGCATGTGTGATTCCTATACACAAAAATGGAAATAAAGACGACCCATGTAATTATCGTCCAATTTCAATATTTCAAAAATATTTGAGCGTCATATAGCCATTCAAATACTAAAATACTATTATATTTCAAGACGTATAATGTTATTCACGAGACCCAGTCAGGTTTCAGACAATATCATTCATGTCATACTGCTCTGACACGGTTAATAGAAGCATGGTTAAAAGATATAGATTCAGGTAAATTAATAGGAGCTGTATTTATTGATCTAAGAAAGGCATTCGATCTTGTAGACCATAGAATATTGATACACAAATTGAAACTTTACCATTTTTCAGACAATACCATTATATTATTTGATTTATATCTTTCGAATAGAAAACAATTGATAAAGGTAGACACTTTAAAATCCGAGATGCTTAAAGTTACTTCAGGTGTTCCTCAACGATCAATACTAGGTCCATTGCTAGTTCTATTGTACATAAATGACATTGCATTCGCATCTACCTCTGGAAATACAGATATTTATGCAGATGATACAGTACTACAGTATACGAATCTGATTTAAATTTTTGGATGTACAAAATAGACTCGTAAGATCGTTTGAATATTATAAATAAGTGGTGTATTTTGAATAATATGTCATTACATCCAGCGAAAACTAAATGCATGGTCATAGGAACAAATCACAAGCTCAAACATCTGGAGATATTGAAATTGACTGTTGATAGTTTATGTATAGAAAATGTCGCAGTTCAAAAGGTCCTGGGAGTCTATGTTAACCGAACTTTGTCTTGGAATGTACATATAGCCAAAATGTGTTCCAAACTCAATTCAAAAATTGCCTTATTGAAACGTTTATCTTACTATTTAACATATGATATGAAAATTATGTTTTATAATGCCTACATCATGTCTACATTTGATTATTGCTCTGCTGTATGGGGTAAAAGCAAAAAACATAGAAGATAAAATACATAAAATTAAAAAAAAGAGCAGCTAGAATAATATTAAACAAACCTTTTCGAAATTATTCTAAGGATATGTTCATTGAACTTCAGTGGCTTTCTTTTCATAACAGATGGCATTATCATACTGGTGTGTTGATATATAAATCAATAAAAAACCTAGCTCCTAATTACATATCACAACTTTTGACATTCTCATGTAATAATAGGTATAATCCATGATCAGCTACACGAAATGATCTTGTTACACAAAAACCGCAAACTAAATACATGAAAGACACCTTAGTCGACACGATTGGTACAATATACCGGTCGACATACGTTCTCTTCCTACTATCCAGTCATTTAAATATAATTATAAAATGTTTATTGCAAAATGCACATTAACATGAATGATATTATTAATTTTTTTTTTTTTTTTTTTTGCTTTGATATATATGTACATTATGTAAGACTTCTTAGATTTCTTCTATATTCAAATATAACTGAGTGTTTGTAGAAGATTAAATGCTTTTATAGTTAGTGTATTTGTTAAAAAAACACTAAATGTTTGTTAATTTATATACAGAAGGCCGCATTGAAAATATGATGTGTATATCTTGATAGTTTATCATAATGTGTTAACCCTTTTTAAATAAAGAATTTATTATTATTGCTATAATTATTATTATTATTTAGTGTGTACAGGTATTAATGTAAATCCCCACACACTAAGCATGATACTTTATTATGTAACGGTTTTAAATTTTCAATTACCATGTTTAATTGTTTATTTCCATAAATAGACGGAAATGATAAACATTGAAATGAATTTGATAAATCTGTTAATAATGGGTTGCCTCAGAGGATCTATGCGGAAACCATTATTTGTCTCATAGTTTGTTATGATCGTGCATCCCTTTCCAACAATTGTAAAGTTAAGTCAGATCTATACGCGGATTGTATGAAATAAAAATATTACAACCATATTCTTATATATATATTTTAAAGTGGGCACATTCGTTCTTTTTTATGCTGGATGTTAAGAGTACTGGTTCTACCCAAGAAAAGATGGGTCATCTGCACCACTAAAAATTAACAGTCAAGTTTAGCCTAAAATTTGCTGGAAATTACATAAAACACCAGTAAAACAGATACTTGCAAACATTCTTGTTCATTGTTATATCACTGCATTCTAAAGCCTTGAGAATCAACTTTTCTCTTTCCTTGCAGTGCATGATGAACTTTATCATGAAACAAGAGGTTACAAGGGCCTTATCGCATTATTGGCTGTACAAATTAGTGGAACTCTAGTGAAAGACAAAGCTTCCAATCTCAATAGGGTCGAATTGGTCATATATCATTCACCTGATGATATTCGCAAAGACGAAATGAAAAATCAAACAAGCTTATAATTTCATAACAGAATGAGATCACGCAGTCTATGGCGCGTTATCGCAAATTCCTGCGCCCGCCTTAAAGTGCTCAAGCCCAGTAAGTGTATATAAAGTTACAGGGTGGGATCTCAACAGTTCCAAGTTATGACCCATGAGTTATATCACCTGGGGTGGGGGTAGACCTCAATGCCGATGCTGATTGGATAATTGTACACGTGTTCATGCCCGTTAAATTTGTATATGTTTATAGGTTGGGGATCTCAAAGGTTTCCACGTTATAACACAGGGGCTATTTCCCCATGGTTGGGGACGGGCCCCATGGCTGATGCTGGTTAGATGGATGTAGTCGTCTGTTAATGTCAAGTAAGTGCATATATAGTTATAGGATGGGGATCTTACCGGTTTCCAAGTTAAAACTCAGAGGCTATGCCCCAGGAGTGCAGACGGACCCCGTGTCCGATGCTGGTTGGATGGTTGTATCCTTCTGTTCAAGCCCGGTAAGTGTACACATGGTTATATGTTGGGATCTCAACGGTTTCCAAGTTATGACCCAGGGGCTATTTCCCCAGGGATGGGAACGGACACTGGGACCGATGCTTGCATCCGCCTGTTCATGCTCAGTAAGTGCGTAACTTTGGTAACTGTGATTTCAGAGAAGAAAATCTTTAAAGGTTTCTCTCTATAAAAATCTATGTGATACACGTGATCTCGATTTGAACCAACTTGATAGAGGACCATAGGCCTATGGTACATGCAATATATTAGACTTGTGACCGCAGGGGCGGGGTTAGATTTGACCCCAGAGTCACTATTTGAACATACTTGATAGAGGACTATAACCTTGTGTTGCATGCAATATATGACAGCTCTATACCTTGAAATTCCAGAGAAGATGATTGTTAAGTTGTTGCCTATATGTCCATGTAAAGCATGTGACTCCTGAGGCGGGTTAAATTTTGACCCAATGAGTCTCCATTTGAACAAACTTGATAGAGAACAATAAGCGTATTGTAAATGAAAAATGTTTAACCTATGGCTCTTGTAACTTCAGAGTAGAAGAATTTATTTGAACATTCTCCTATATAACTCTTGTAAATCTGCGATCCCGGTGCGGGGCCAAATTTAACCACAGTTTTACCATTTGAACACACTTGGTAGAAAACCATAGAATCTCCACATACAACTTTTGGACCCCAGATAAAGCCATGTCTGACCCCGAGGACTTCATGTGAACAAACTTGATAGATCGTTCGTTAATATAAAACAATTGCCAAGTTTGGTAAAGATCATATACAAATTGAAGTTGTTCTAGTGTTCACAAACAACAATATGTCATTTTTCAGTAATCAGTAAATCAAGGGCCATAGCTCTGGTGTTAGTAATCTGATATAGCTGAATTTCATATTTTTTTCGAGCTTTCACTGCTAACAACAATCTGGCTAAGTTTAGTAAAGACCAATTATACCATGAATGTGCTAGATGGGTATATTACATTGTGTGGAGCATGTCATGTTCGTAGTGTAAATAAGACATTCAACATATCATATATAGTTACCGTTATGAAACAGTAATTTATGTAAAAGTTATGTGGATGTAATATTTATACAAAATACACAAATAGCTGTCAGCAATGTTTACCGAGTTCACGTTAACATATATATGGATAGAACATTACCGACATGAGACACATAATTATATATATATTCAACAATTGTTTTTAAATTAATGTAATGCATCTGGGTGAACAGATAATATTTAATTCAAACAAGCAAGTGTAATAAAGCTATAACAAAGCAAACAAATAATACTAAAAATTGCGAGTTTATAGCTATATGCATAAGTTGTGTCATACAGCCGTGTATTTGGATCTTTCTTATTTAATTGTGGTGAATGTCTGAAGCTTTCTTGACGCGTTTCGTAGTCACCGTCACTATCGCTGAACTCGGACAGTTCATAAAGTTGTTCATCATACTTTATATATTGATGATTTCTATTTAGGTTTAGTAAATGTCGAGAGTTTTCCTGGCGAGTCTCGCTACCGATCCCTGTAGGTGTCGTGCTGTCAGTATGACTACACGGGTACATTTCATAAACATTTGTATTGGACCCTATATATTGCTGCGTACTATCTATATTTAATGTTGGTGGATTACTAGAGGTTTCTTCTGTCATTTCGTCGTAATCCATCTCTTCAAGATTTCTACTGACGTCATCCATGCTCTCATATAGCTCATCAGCATTTTCATCGATATTGTCTACGACTTCATCGAGTGGACATCCCGTAAGTCGTTCATATGTTTCAATAACGTCAGCTCTATCCTCGTCATTGGTTATTGCAAGGATCCAATGCCAGACTGTATTCCCATGCACCCGCGGTAGTGTTCCATCGCCTACGGCTTCATGAAGGAGGAACTTCAACAAGGGTAGCTGGAAATGTTGATACCCTAAATGGCCGAGAGATTTAATTATCCGTGTGATTCGGAGGTAGTTATGTGTAGACCTGTAACATATAAAATGAAATGTTTGCAATAATATATATAATGTAAACAAACCATGCCAAGTGACAGTAGTGTCAGTATCTAATTAAAGTAAGAAAACGCATTTTAGGGATTTCCTTTATTAATGTTATTCTTAAAATTGTTCGTTTTCACTGTAAAGAACGTTTCAATGCACAATTTAAATTTGATATTTAAATTATAGATATTTTTAAAATCAAATAAAAGAATTTCTCATTTTATAAATTTAACGAATTTCATTGCTAAACTATTCTAAGTGACACTTTAAAAAGGTTTATCTAAATTAACAACTTTCATATATAAGCTTTTGAAAACGAACGAACTGGTAATTAAATAGTATACACTTGTACTAATAACATATTAATTATTACTATAATGGGTACTGCTCAACAGTTTTCAGCTTTTCCTGTAAAATGTAATGCATTTCGCATAGTTTCGCATTAAAACATTTATAGTTTTTCCTTCATATGGCATTATCTGAAATGGCTTTATATATTATCAGATATTGGAACCGATTTTCATCCCAGGGATTACCGCATTCGCAATACTTATGTGTTGGTATAATAATGTGACTGCTGTGGCCCAGTGGATAGCACGGTTGATTTAAAACCGTTGGACCAGTGTTCTTGCCTCACCGGCGGCACTAAATTTCGGACACGACACGGTGCCCTAGACGCGTCCGTCGGATTGAGCTGCTACATGTATCGGAGTCTTCCGTCCGAACACGTTAAACAGACATAGGAATCTGATATAGTAAGAGTAGAGTAGGTTTCTGGAATCCTATGTATCAATCCCCTCTCTGAGCGGCGCTAACATAGAATGTATTTATGAG
Organism: Cyrtodaria siliqua; assembly: GCA_037043455.1. Lineage (NCBI taxonomy): Eukaryota > Metazoa > Mollusca > Bivalvia > Adapedonta > Hiatellidae > Cyrtodaria > Cyrtodaria siliqua. Next base: position 36,599 of record JAWPHD010007152.1, read on the forward strand.
CCTTAACATAAGTTGAATTAGTTAGAATCGTGTTGTACGGCGCACCAACAAAACAAATGCTTATATGGCTCCAATATGAATGAACATGCCAGGTCCACCCTTTATTTACATCGAGATTAGCATATGCAGAATGGACTTAAAACCTTCTCATTTGTAGAACTGCAGAGTATATGCAAAGTATATTGTAAACACTAGCAGGAACAAAAACCATGTGTTGCTGCCACCACTCAAGTAAAATCTGAAACAATACAGTGATGATGATGAAGACCTTTAACGAACATGACAAGCTATGGCAAAATGAGCGTGAATTGGCAGACGATTTACTTCTATGCCTGGATGTGCAATGATCCTAATAGAGCTCGGGAACAACACGGTGTTCCGTAAAGCAACATTCAATTGTTGTGAAAATGATGGTTACATGGACACAGCTTAATAAACCCCAGCGGGTGGTAGGCGATACAAACATTAGGTATAACTGCAGTAGTAATTAGTTATTAGCATGTTTAAAACAAAGGAAAACCTTACTTTTGGAGATGTTCGAATCGTTGCCTCCATTTTTTTGAATGTCGTATTTCACCCGTTTCCGATGAAACCAATTCCATTCCATAGAAATCTAGCATCATTTTGTACGCGTTCAATACTCGCAATCGTAGGTTATGATCATTTCTTATCGCCTGAAATATATATATATATATTAGATGTTAGAGGCATCTTAGTAATACCTTTTGGAAAAATAGAACATATGGAAGAAATACAGCAACACTTATTTTCTCATTTGCATGGTGACTGAGGTTCTTGTTATTCCAGTGATCATATACATAAAATGTTAGTGTCCCTTAAAGTATATAAGCATTAATTTTCTATCATTCAAATATACGTATGCACTAATATATACCGAAGGAAAAAGAAACGCATAATGGGTATTTCCGCTATACATTGTACGTTTAATATGCTACTGCTAATCGAATGGTACAGGGTGACATTAGGCCTGTCCGGAAAGAAGGTTAAACAGCACCTTACATACCAATGGTTACCCCTTTAAAGTTTAATTATCGACGTAATGCGCATTTGGCTCAAGCAGCTGCGCAAACTTAGGTTTAAACGTTGCAATCTCTTAACATTAAACACAATACTGAAACTTTTTCAAGCGAAACTTCAACATTTATGAACTTCGTAGTAACAAAGTATACTTTGATTAAAAGGTCTACTACATGACAAAATTATCCTTTTTGTAATTAGTTGTAGCCCCTTTTTGTACATATATCTGGAATATTACGTTGAATTAGGTGTGTATAATAGTGTAGTATAGGCAATTTTTTTATTATGCGTTTCTTTTTCCTTTCAGTATAGTTTATTTCATAAATTAACATACGTTAAAAAGATGATCAATATTGTAATATTAAGGAGGTAAATAAATGCGACCGGGTACTGTTTTTAATAAGTTACAAACATATTAGATTGCAAAACAAAATATTTGTTTATATTCTTAAATGCCCTATAACATGTACACAGCATCGGCTCACAACAGAGATACCTTAGCCTCGTGTCCCTGCAGTGGCTGCGCGTTAGGGTTCATACCAGCACTGTCTGGAATAGGAAATAACCTGAAAGCATAAACAAATAAAATTAAAATAGAATATCTCTACAGTCTTAATATGCGTGTTATGTGTTTCTAAACATAAAGAAAAACAATAGTTGACATGTTTAAACTGTATTGACAATTCGAATACCGGAGAAAACAATCATTTCGAAACATATACCGCATGGTACCTTAATATTGTATGTCTTGGTTACTAACATTTATCACCCAGAGCTCACGTTGATTAAAGCCAACAGTTCGGATACAGTAGCAGCATTTCTCGATCTTCATCTCTCGATTTCAAATGATTGTATTCATACTAAAATCTATGATAAGAGAGATGATTTCAAATTTAACATCGTTAACTATCCACACCTGGATGGATATGTACCTCGTGCTACCTCATATGGGCTGTATATCTTCCAGCTCATTCGATTTGCTAGAGCGTGTAATGATGTTATAGACTTCAATGATCGAAATCAAATTATTACAAGTAAACTTCTTCAGCAGGGTTTTCGTTATCACAAACTACGTAGATCTTTCTCTAAATTCAACCGCCGCAACGAGGGCCTGCTGGAAAAGTACAACACTTACCTTAAAACACTTCTGCGACTAGGCATATCACAACCCTCATTTTATGGAGATGTGGTCCATAAACTTCGAAAGTTAAAGGGGTCTGACGGGTTTCCTGACCGCTTTACAAATTTAATCAGAAAGTTCGTCAGAAAAGGATATAACCCTTTGGTTTTACAGCGCACTGTATGTTTAGTGATTGACCCCTCTACAGTCAGTCATTACGCTTCACTTTTCACTTGTGCGATGACTGGACTACCTCTTGGGACTCTATGATTGTACCTACTGAAACCACAACTAAGGGAGGTGGGTGCATGAGCTTTCGTATCTCGGGTTTTCTGGTCGTACCCTAGATTGGTTTTCTCTTTAGCTGCAACTAATATGGTTGTTCAGTACGATTCTAGATACATCCTGAGATGTTTATTATTTTGCATGTGTATCTTTAGTTAGTTTCTCTGGATGTGGCCTTTATTGTTAGAGATTTCCTTCTGATGGGATGTAGTTTTGTTTACACTGTCTTGTCTGTTTGGGCGCTGAAGACAGGATAATAGCGAGGATTGTGCGCATATAAAATCGATTCAAGCTAACCAGTAGGCCTTATTGCCTACTTACCGCTCCAAGTCGGTAACCCTGTCTTCACCACCCTTTCTGTTGTTTTTTGTCTCTTTCATTGTAGTTTCAAGTCCTTTTTTGCAGTACAGTGCGGACCTACGATGCCATTGCGTTCGGTATTTTGTTTAAATAGTTGCCTGAGGGATTGCTTACCATTAATTGTATATAGTAATGATTTATTTCAAACTTCAATGAGTTGTCTGGGAATACCTTACCATTGTATATAGCGATGAATTCGTTCTAATTCTCGGTATTTGCATGGGAGTACATTAACATTTTGTATAGCTCTTACCATTAACTGTATATAGTGATAATTTATTTCAAATTCCATTAGGTAAAGTGGTGATTTCGTTCTAATTTCAAATAGTTGCCTGTGATTGCATCACCCTTTTTGTATAGCGATCTCCACATATTTGCTTGTCGTAGCTTATCACCATATATAATAGTGATTTCTTTCAAATTCTATATATTTTCCTGGGGGTGCATTACATTTCATACAGCGGTGATTTCTTTCTATTTGCATGTAGTTATGTGCTTGTAGCTTACCATATACTATTTATAATTTCATATAGTTGCATGGTGGGACATTACTATTGTATACAGTATAGCTACGAATTCTTTTTCCAAAATGGTCGTATGAGAGGTAACTTGTGGTAACTTGTATACTACCGTATAGTTGGCTGTAGGTAGCTTACCATTCTACATAGCGATGATTTCTTTCTAATTCCATATAGTTGGCTGTAGGTAGCTTACCATTGTATATAACGATGATTTCTTTTTAATTCCGAATAGTTGGCTGTAGGGTAGCTTACCATTGTATATAACGATGATTTCTTTCTAATTCAATACATTTGGCTTTAGGGTAGCTTACCGTTATATATAACGATGATTTCTTTCTAATTCCATATAGTTGGCTGTAGGTAGCTTACCATTGTATATAACGATGATTTCTTTCTAATTCCGAATAGTTGGCTGTAGGGTAGCTTACACTTGTATATAACGATGATTTCTTTCTAATCCGAATAGTTGGCTGTAGGGTAGCTTTCCATTGTGTACAACGATGATTTCTTTCTAATTCCGAATAGTTGCCTGTAGGGTAGCTTACCATTATATATAACGATGATTTCTTTCTAATGCCATATAGATGGCTGCAGGTAGCTTGCCATTGTACAGAGCGATTAATTCTTTCTAATTCCATATAGTTGGCTGTAGGTAGCTTACCATTGTATATAACGATGATTTCTTTCTAATTCCGAATAGTTGGCTGTATGGTAGCTTTCCATTGTATATAACGATGATTTCTTTCTAATTCCGATTAATTGGATGTTGGGTAGCTTACCATTATATATAACGATGATTTCTTTCTAATGCCGTATAGTTGGCTGTAGGTAGCTTACCATTGTATATAACGATGATTTCTTTCTAATTACGTTAAGTTGGCTGCAAGGTAGCTTACCATTGTATATAACGACGATTTTTTTCTAATTCCGTTTAGTTGGCTGCAGAGTAGCTTACCATTGTATATAACGACGATTTCTTTCTAATTATGTTTAGTTGACTGCAAGGTAGCTTAACATTGTATATAACGATGATTTCTTTCTAATTCCGTTTAGTTGGCTGCAAGATAGCTTACCATTGTATATAACGATGATTTCTTTCTAATTCTGTATAGTTTCCTTTCCATTCCAACATATCATCTATTGTGTTCCCTGAATGATTGAACAGTGCAAATTGAAATATCGTTAACATATATTTACAGAATAACTTTTAAAAATAACTACAAGCCGAAATACATTGATGTTTTATTATTGCAAGGCAGCTAAACACATGTTCTAGAAAAGCCTACAGATAACAGGAACACGCTCCCAAAGATTTTGATTAACAACACGTCAAGTTTATACAAGAAAATGAATTAATAAAATACATTTCGAATCCTCGCTTTAAGTGGTTTGATAAGGAACCTTAGAAGAGCCTCGTTACCAAACACAGCAGTCGTTTCTTTGGTTGGAATTTTATATTATACATAGTGAGTACTATATAACTATACATTCGTTAGTAAGAGCTCTCACTAAATAACCTTGAATGTGTTAATTAGCCATACAGCAACATGCAATTCAATTCCAATATATTACTATATGCATATTTGGGGAACTACAAATAGTGGTTTGTTTAACGTTATACATTCCAGCATTCAAGAAAGACATTATATTAAACATTAGGGCTTTCTTCCTCCCGTATTCATTATTTTCCGAAAGTTCACATGCTGCTGCATGATGAATAAAGGACAATTCGAATATTTGCTATTAAATTCATTTACATACCCATGAAATTATCAGATTTAATTTTATTCTGATAAAATTCCAAATTCTTGTTTTGTTTTACCGCTCCTTGTCTTGTATTCTGAAATATTAAAGTATGTCCAGTTATGTTATATGTATAATATATTTAAATAAACTGTTTACATAAAAGAGGTACCGAAGTGCGGTGGTGTAGTGGTTACAGTGTGTGTGCAGTTCTAAGGAGTATAGTCCCTCTACCATTTGATCCCTGAGATGATGATACGCCACCCAGTCACATTCGTTTGACACCGGTTCAACCAGACCCATTATTTTCTTGTCTAGCAAGGGTTATAAGTAACTACTACCATTTTTATCGTCTTTGGTAAAACGCGGTCAGGAGACTCGAACCCACGACCTCCCGATTACAGGCCAACACACATACAAGAGGTATATTCCCATCGATCATACACACAAACTGTTTAACAGCAGCAATTAAGTACGGCACTTAAAACTATCTGAGTCACGTTACGTCAAGTGACGTATTCGGCTTTACCTACATTGGGTTTAAATACATTTCTTATTTGATTAATCCTTCGCTTTCTTAACATATACGGTTATTAATGATACATGAATTACACAATATGTGTGAGTACATAGTAAACTCGTAGTGGTACGACGTCCGTCTCGGATCCTAGTATTCCCTTTGCTTTACGTTTAAAATGACTTTAGCCAATTAGCTCAAATACTTCACAACAAGTTAGCCATTTTAAAGTGTGTTTAGTCTCTGTTGACTCGCGAAAGATAATGTATAGCCCAGCATTTTAGAATGATAGTACCGTTTACAATATGGGTAGACTTGTCCACGGTGGTCACGAAAGCGAATATTATAGGATTAACTGTTTTCAGGGGACCAGCGGCGATTAAGAAACGAGTGAATAGTATCAATCAAAGAAGGAGACACAAAACAACGCAAAAACTATTAATATATGCTGAACCAACAAACTGCTAAGGCACCAGTAGACAATACCTTTAATATCTTAATAATAACAATCAATTAATCAAAACAAACTTCAGTTTTTCCTTAAACACACGTGTTTCATATACCGCGTTGAAGATTTTGTGCTGATCGACATTTTGGCCCATTTTATTATTATATTATCGTAACCCTGATCTTCTTTCTAAATATAAGAGTAATTTAAGGACTCTTCTGCGACAAGGACTATCACAACCTGACTTCTATGGTGACGTGATTTATAAACTTCGTAAGATTCTTGGTCATGATCACTTTCATACTATCTTTGTTAAACTTGTTAACAAGTTTATCAAAAGAGGTTATGACCCTATCATTTTGCAACGTACTGCATGCTTGGTGGTGGACCCTTTTACAGTTCGCCACTATGCTTTCCTCTTTAATTGTACGATGACCGGACAGGCTATGGACCCTATGATGACGCCTACCTAAAGCCCATTGGGACGGTGGCGTTTGATGTTTGTCCATGATCTTTCTTGTCGTGCTCTTAATGATTTATTCTCTTACTGCTCTGGCTTCTGCCAAGTCATTGAGTACCTTCATTGTGGCTTTCTAGGCTATTGTTTTTTTTGTATCATATTTACACGAGCATATTTGTGTTTTACTTATATTGCCTATTGATGCTGCCTTGTTGGTTAGAGATTGGATCATGGCGGGGATTGCTTTATTTACACTGTCCTGTTTTAATGGGATGACAGTAGGGTAAGTGTGAGGTTTGGTGCACCCTATAACCGGTTTAAACCCCCAGTGGCCTACTTTGCCACTGACCGTTCCAAGGCGGTAGCCCTATTGTCAACCCTTTTGTGTTTGTGATGTCTTTTGCATTTTTTATTACTTTTGCCTTCGCGTTTGTCGAATTCTTCCACGTTTCGTAATTTTTGATGATTTTAACCCCAAAACTATTGAATTAAAACTAATTTCGAAGTCTAAGCTTCATTTGAATCGATTTGCATAGGTTTGCCTATTACAAAAGAATGAAAACCATAATGTAATAACATATTATATCAAATATATAAAGAATACAGTTACCCAAGTTTGAGTTGTCCATGTCTTCGATTTCCTTCTGTTGCTCATGTCTGTTATGCCTGTTAGGAGGTGTTAGTTCAGCTTTCTGTAAACAAAAAACAAACTGTTCGGGCTAGTATAGTTTACTATGGTTGTTGATGTGAACGTGCCAAGGGAGTGTGGCAAACCATGCAATTGCGTCTAACAGGAGTGTTTTGATCTTTTGAAAGTGTTTGTGTGGTGGGTGGGTGTCGGAGGGGTGGTCTTGGGGGTTGGGGAAATACCATCGACTTTTGAATCAATTCAAAATTGCAAATTCTTTATTCGGCACAAACATTACTATGTTTTTCACCAATACAGGCGTGTACAATGAGAAGAGTATGTTGTAAATGCACATGATGCGAGTCAAAAATGTATGATAAGTATACAAATTACACATTATAAATATATTCCATTGATTCATTTGTGCTGTAATTTAAATTAATTATTATCATTCATAATCATTGAGATGTTGACAATAGTGGAGTATGAGCAATTTATTGATATTCACCTAGCGTTTGGGAGAGTCTTCTTGTCAATATTGTTTACTACCAATTTATCTCGTGTTTTAATAAAAATCTACCATGTGTGCCACACCACGCCTAAGTGTATGCTTAATGTAATATAAGTTTGCAATAAGATTTAAATTCATACTCTAATTTTCAAAGTCTGTATGTTCTTAACTTGTTCCTACCTACCGCAGTTAATCATGTTACTCCGTTTGTACTATTCTTCCAATCTATGAATGTACGTTTAGGGTTTCATCAAGTTGGGCTTATAAAAAACTGATGTCCTCTATTTAAACTGAGTTTTAAATGTACTTAAAGCTACACAGTCTATTTTTTAACTGGTAATAACTCATGAATATGAGATATGAGAGAGTCACGGGTGAAGTTGTTTCAAATCGACGAGCACCCCAAAAGTCGGTATATAAGGCAGAATTCGATGCGTAAAATATCACATTTTTATTTAGCCTTCGTACAGGTAACACTAAATAGGCATTACGTAATAAATGGCGCACACACAAACTCATCAAACGCTAAATAACAAGTCGAGATATGGTAGTTTTGAGGCGGAATACTAGTTTCATATTGATAACATATAATATAACACCAGGCAATGTTAATTTATACTTGCGACAAGATGGACTATATATTTATTGATTCATCATGAGTTGCGTTCAAAAAGGTTAAGCTATTTTGCCTCTTAATATCTGGTAGTTAGTAAACCACTTTCTCAAGAAGCGTTATAGCTCAGTGGATAGAGCACCTGACTTGAAATCAGAATGTCGTGTGTTCGAGTCCCGAAAGAGGCAATGTTTTCTTCTTCTGTAAATCATAATGTTACCTGTGTACTAGTGAAGGGAAATCGGTTGAAATTTACAATCGATCATCGGATACAAATGGTTGGATGTAACCGATCAAGCATCGGTTATAATCGGGTAGTAAATATGAGGTATAACATGTGCATGTTACTCTAAATTTCAGATTAAGTATGTATTCTTTCCTGTCTTGTTTCTTATGCAATTGTTAATCAGCAAAAAATACTTCTAATTGATACAAATACGTTAATTAGGAAGGCAAAATCTTGACTAACACATCAGAAAATATTATCATTTATTAAATTGTTTGGCAAATATTTGGCGCGGCAACACATACATATATCCTGGCAGCCCTTTACATGTTTTACAAAGGAGATTTCATGTTGAGTCTTTCACCAGATACCCAGGCAGATGTTATTGAAGTTTTTAATGACACCTCTCGGTATTTGAATGACATACTGAACATTGACAACCTTTTCTTTCCAACTATGGTTGATAATATTTATCCTAAAGAACTGCAGCTTAATAATGCTAATATATCTGATAATAACGCTTCTTTTCTTGATTTAGATCTCTCGATTGAAAATGGTGAAATAATTAGCAAAATCTATGACAAGAGAGATGATTTTAATTTTGACATTGTTAATTACCCCCTCTTGGATGGGGATGTTCCCCGAGCAACTTCTTATGGGGTGTATGTGTCTCAACTTATTTGTTTTTCAAGAGCTTGTACTCGAGTTGAGGACTTTAATATTCGTAATCTTTGTATAACTAAAAAACTACTCAATCAGGGTTACCGTTACCATAAACTTAGTAAAACCTTGCAAAATTTTATTATCGTAACCCTGATCTTCTTTCCAAATATAAAAGTAATTTAAGGACTCTTCTGCGACAAGGACTATCACAACCTGACTTCTATGGTGACGTGATTTATAAACTTCGTAAGATTTTTGGTCATGATCACTTTCATACTATCTTTGTTAAACTTGTTAAAAAGTTTATCAAAAGAGGTTATGACCCTATCATTTTGCAACGTACTGCATGCTTGGTGGTGGACCCTTTTACAGTTCGTCACTATGATTTCCTCTTTGATTGTACGATGACATGTCAATGAAATCAATACCTTTTTTAGTATATAGTAGTTTAAGAAAATGCCTGACGTGATCAGACTCCTTGTCAATATTGGGTCGGAGAACATGTTGTGTGTAGCTTTGAATTATGGAAGCATTGTTATACAAGGGATCTGTACGAATGAAAATTGTGTCGGCGTGTGTGAGTGTGAGATTTGGTGCACCCTAGAACCGGTTTAAACCCCCAGTGGCCTTTGTTGCCACTGACCGTTCCAATTCGGTAGCCCTATTGTCAACCCTTGTGTGTTTGTGATGTCTTTTGCATTTTTTATTACTTTTGCCTTCGCGTTTGTCTGTTTCCGTGTTTGTTTTTGTGTTTTGCGGTTGACTGTCGTCCTTGAATGCTGCTTTCCCTGTCCGATATTTTCATCTTTCTTGTCATACACTCGCATTTTACATTTAACTAAAAGTGATATGAGTATGTTATCCGGAGCGCAGATTTTGTAAATAATATACTTTTGTACGTATCTTTCGTATATCACGTCTATTAAGAAAATTGTTTATTGGTGACGTATAGGTTGGACCGGGTGTACTATCGATGTTGATACTTGTACACATGCCACTATAATAAACAATTTACTCACTTATTTACACGTGTATAGGGTTGTTATGTCGGACATCGCGTAGAGATGTTTACGCTATGTATAACGTCACTGCGATGTACGCAAGATGTACATGTATCCCTTTTTTTTTAGTTATTCTTTTTATACCTTTATATAAACTTGTGTGACCCACTGTAGTTTTGTGTAAAAACAAATACTTTGTGTAAATAACATGAGATATGTAAAATTAATTATAATCAGTTTCTAAGAAAACCAATTATTTTTGAAAAAGTTGTTTAAAGGTTTCCTAAAAACATATGATCATGCTGTTAAGCCATGGTTTACCCTGAGGTCTGTTTGTATAAACCTCTACATGTTTATATGCCAACATGTCTAAAATAAAGGCAGAGATTATTTTAGTAAAGTTGGCCACTAGGGACGTTAACACGATCTTAAATTAACTAACATACATGAAATAACATTGTCATAAGGAGCGATTTGTAATAAAATGGTCAATAGTGACAAGCAACTAATGAAAAGTATATTAAGCAAATGTCAGCTCAAACTGAACCTTCGGTTACGATGAGCTAGAAAGTGGAAAATGATTATAACTTCTACTTTCGTTTTACTACTATTTTGTGTAATACACAAATTGAAAACTGTTAATTACGTCTTATAATTGATATGAAAAACACTTAAAACGGAAGTTTAATTTAACCGTCAAGTTTACCTGTGCACTAATATATGAGCCCAATCCAATAACAAATCCAGTCACATATAAAAGTTCATTATATCAACAATACATATATATATATATATACTTGTCTTGTATGCACACGCAAGATCTATAAATAGACGCACAACAGACGCTCAAGATCAATATGTGTACACATGTTTTCATATGCAGTAACGTACACACATACAACAGGATTATTGGATATTCTAATACACCCGCACTATATAGCCTAGTTTAAAATATCTCGTTATATTGAACGATATATCACTGTTACTTTTGCAACGTTATGAGAATAAGCGCATTGCGCATTACGCATTGTAACGTATGCAACGTTAGGAGAGTATGCAAAGCAATGCGAAATATTTCAGATGTGTGCGTTATTTTCACATTTTAGGGGTATTAGAATAGAAATAGAACATCGTTTACGGTGAATTATCTAAAATATATCACGGTTTGTCGTTCAGTTATAAACAATAATTTCACTCACACTTCGGGCTCGTGAAATTAATGTTGACAATTGAACTCCAAACCGTGATATATTAAGCGAAAATTTACAGTAAACGATGTTCTGTTTCTTAAACAATTTATAGATGTAACCAGGGTGAACATAAGTAATAAAAATAGCTGTATATACACAGGTTTGCACTAATAATAGAACTGGGACTACGTTCTGTTTTGTTCACATCGAGTTTCGTGTTTAGTTATGACTGTAATTACAATATATTAGTATTACTTATACTGTATGTGTATCGGCTTAATCTCGGGTCGTTTTAAATCATAATTAGTATATACAACTATTTATTATAACTAATGTTCATCCTGGTTACACTGTCATTTGTCCATATCTTTGCACATAACTTGGTATATGTAATCGTCAATGAAAGATAAACAACATATCGACGATTTAATTATTTCAAACTCGGACGTCTGCCCAGGTGCCTAGGGTAGTAGGGTGGCGTCATTTTTGTTGTTGTTTTTATTATGTCTCAAATGGAATGTTATGTTGATTATGGGATTATAAGGGACATCAAAAGGTACAATATACACAAATTCAATTGAAGTGTCATGATTTCAATTTGCGTATGTGCAGTTGTATTGGGTAACCTAAACATTTTTTGTTAATTTACAGTGTCACATGTATACAGAAAAGTATACCTATTACTATATCTTGCTGATCTGAGTATCAAAAAAAAATCAAAGCAACTACATGTAAAATGGATACAGGGTTAAAGGGAATTGACTGTGTGAAGGAGCGCTGTCGAATTCGTTCTGGTTAATTTTTATTTTTAGGACTCTGTCATTCATTAAGGTTTCTAGAAATGGTCACTCAGTGCATCTAATATCAATTCGCTGTAAACGTTGATATCATAGAACTTCAAAGCTAATGAGGGGACATTACTTGCTGCTTTTGCTTTTCTGAAAACAAACGTACAATTCAATATGGCGAAATTCAAATGCCGATTGCCAAAGTTATAATGTAGAGAAGATAAATAGATAACCTTAAAGGGAAATATTCCGCAACTCTTTTAGTATCAAAATAAAGGGGTTTTGTTTAGCCTTATAGAGTAAGTAGCTATTTAAATTCAAATTACTGAAAGTACTGATAAGCGTAGGTTGGTCTAAGAGGATTTACTGTCTAGTTCCTTTGTCATGTTGAAGGGGTGTGAAAGAAGCAGAATGGTTTGCATTTGTTTAGTTATATTTTTACTGAAACAAAGATTTGCCATTTATGTGAAGAAGCAATTTTTATCGAATCGCGATCGACGTTCATTTTAGCTCATCTGCCCCATTCGTAAATGGGGAATACATTAACCGTCTATTTTTAATTGTTTGGTAGTCGGCTTTACTTTAGTAATTCAGTACAAGAAAATTTGATGCAAAGCATCAGGTCGCCACAGAAAATGTTACATTTTAAAAGAATAAACCAAACAGTACAGAGAAAAAGGAGAATCCATTAAATAATTTATGGTAGTGCACATTACAGGCCTGCCAGAACGTTTTAACACACATCCTGAGATATTTTTAAATTCAAGATTTAAAACGTGCGAAGAAAATTTTAAGTGGAAATTTGCAGTGCGCGACTTGAATTCCAAACATTTCGGCCGATATTTTATTTACATATTTTCATATCGTGATACGTTTGACGTTTTAAATAATTCTACAATGCCGCGTCATAGATTAAAAGGAAGATTCGTTAAAATATCAGCTTCAAATAAGATTAAACAAGCATCGGATACTTTGAAACAGAAATGGAATTTACAGAAATCGCTGGACGACCATTCATATTTGTCTTAGACTTCATCAACGCGTAATTTGCCAGATATCTCAATTCTGGGTCATGAGGAACTCGTAAAAGCTGACGATACACGTGAACCATGGAGACTTGACAGACGAGTGGTAGAGTTAGAAATGTTAGCCGACGGATTAAAGGTATGTATTTCGTGTGGTGGTCATCTTCATCTACACCTTTGCGTAGATATACAGACATTTGATCTGGCGGCCGTGCTGTCCGTGAAGTGCTACAACTTTAACTGCCAGTCACTCAACAAAATATCAACGAGGAAAAAACATAGGAAAACTTTTGACATGAACACCAAGCTATCAACAGGTAAATACACGTAAATATTGATCAATTTGTTGGTTATTAGAAAATTAGTGCATAAAATAAACGTCTACGAACGGTGAAACAATGTTTGATATACGCGGTCAAGGAGCCGACAACAATAAACTTCTTCGTTTATTTATTAGACAATATTATTTCCTCCTAAGTAATAAACGCTTAATTCAGTAAGCTTCTTTTACATGCGAACATGCGGTATTGTCTCACATTTTCGCGGTATTCAGAGTTAAGTTAAACATTTAAAAGTTCATCCTTGCTCAACTTCATACGGTTCATACTGTCATCGAAGCCATCTTATAAACCAAGTGGTTTCTTACGACTTATCAGACTCAAGAGAAGTTTTAAAGGAGTGGTTGCCTGGTAGGGGTTTAGTTGTGATAATTTGGTTGATAGCTCTGTTGTTAGAATGCATTAGTTAAAAGTCATTTAAGACCCAGGATTATAGTCACTATTGAGCCACAATAGTTTCACCCCCCCGTTTCAATTTTAAGCTAGTCCAGGTACATTCGGGTATAAATACCAGTAGTGCTTCTCTGACATTAGAAATCCTGGGAAGCATTTCAATCCCAGGGTATAAAACTTACACAGATTCCAGCCTTTGTGCAAAGTCGGAGTCTGACTAACCAGTATCATGGCCGCAACTACATATACGGCAACTTGGTAGATCTTTTAGCTATATATCTGAGCTCTGCCTTGGTAAAAAGTAAGAGCTGGGTATGTTTCAGATACAGCAATAAACATATAGGTTATGTCTATTTAAAAGATATTTATTCAAGAATTGATTCAAGTTTTTTTTAGGCATTTGTGCTGATAGTAATAGGCAAATTTCATGAAGTGCATTTGGCCAAAAAAATAACACCTGTGTTTCAGGATACTCTACTTATCCCATTTTTTTTTTCTGTACCCTGAACATATTTGAATTTATAAGTCTGAGATTCCTGTTCTATACAGGCTGTAAAATTAAAAATAATTTCGCATTTTCCCTACCTACCTACCGTATTTTTGGTTTCTATGTAGCATGAAACACACATATCTTTTATCTGGTCTTAGCGGCTTAGCACTTATGGTACTTATGGTAAATTTTCCATTTACATGTACTAATGGCGCTTAAAACCGCATACATAGAGAACAAATGTGAATCAATTCTTCCATTTTTTCTGTATTTTAATACCGGTATGAAGTTTTACCATATAAAGCACTTCATATAATTTTCATTTTTCTACCGGCAAATTAATTACATTGTTCTTAAAACAGACACAAATATTTCACGAATTACAGTGTCAGATATTTGTTTTTTTAGAAACTGTGCATAGTGGACAGGGCATGACACAGATCAACAGTGGTTTGGCATGTTTGAATATCCCCCCAGTTAGTCATGATATGCTTGATGCAAGGTGAGATTATAGTTAATATAAATTTCAAGATACATTTTCTTTCTTTTAAGAATCTCTACAGGAAAGAAACTCAGTTTAATGCCATTGTTCTATTGTTACGGTAAATTCATACTCGTTAAAGGAACCTATCTCCAGTTATTTCATAAATTCAGATTTTTGGAGAATTTCATGACACATGGAACCAACCTGACATGATGCTTTAATTTGACGAACCGATTTTAACACATGATCTGATCAATTACTTGACGCCTTCATAGCTGTAGATAAATCAGATTCAAAAATTGAAGGTTTGTTTTCACTACAATAGTCCAGGTAATCTCGAATATCGCGAGACCGATCAACTGGAACAATCGGCTAATAGCCTTAAATAATAATCTTGTAATCAGAAGTGACTGACAATATTACGATTGATACGATTGTCTTGCGGCAAAAATTGTTGTTCGCACCTTTCTGACTTCAATTGTTAACAACAGATAAGTGCATAATTATCCAATTTGGACACAGTAAGCTGATAATTTACACTTTGATAGTCCACTTACCTCATTAGCAGTTGTTTAATAATCAAAAGTTTTGATATTTGGTGTGAAAATCATCGGTCGTTGGTCGCGTTCGGCGAAACTCGATTAACGCACCTTAGCATATAGAAGGAAAATGATCGGGAGGACTGAAAAGTGGGCCCATAAGACATTTGGTTGCTGAATGCACGTGTTCGCATGAGCAAGTTTGGCTTGATATATATCGTTCATTTTGCCTACATAAATGTTATCTTTTAGGATTAAGAGAAACTGGTCAAGCAATAGAAGAAGTTGCAAAGGAGTCCATAGAACTGTGTTTACAAGAAGAAGTTCCCATTGAAGGGTACGAGTTCTGGTTGTGACTATTTTTAAGGTCAAAACACAAACGTATGTATGCCTCCTGTCCCAAAATGGGGGCGTATAGTAATCGCACTGTATGTCCCTCTTCCTTCTGTCCTAAATCATGTCTCAGCCGTAACTTTAGGACTGAAGGGATTTACATGAAACTTCACACAAATGTTAACCACAATGAGAAGGTGTGTCGTCTACAATAATCGTGTTTGTACATTAAATATTAAGGTCACACTTGGAGGTCAAATGTCAAATAATTAATAAAAATCGGCATTTGTCACTCACTGGTGATATTTCTTGTTTGTTTCCTGTAATTGTTTATCAAAATTTGGGTAGATATATACACTTTGTAATAAAAAATGGCAAGAAAGCTTGGAATTGCATTTAAGGTCACTGGTGTCAAGGTCACAGTTACTAAGAATATAAAATGTTTCTGGGCAATTACTTTGAAAAATGGTGTATGGGTAGCTCAATATAAATAAGGAAAGGAAGATTGGGATTCCCGTCGCATAACACAATTTTTGGCCCGTATCATAACACATTTTTCATACTTGCAAACTCAAACTCTTTTGAATGGATTGATGCTTATGTCCCTCTAAATCACCCATCATTGATTTCCTAATTTATTAGAGTTATGGCCGTTTGTTTGACTCTGAATTTTCCACTCTAATGTTATGTAAACTCTATTTTTGTATAATGATCTGTTAACACAGTTTTTCTCAAACATTTTCAAATTTGTTTTTCCCAAGCTTCATGTACACATAACAACTGATGACCTTATGTCCCTATACATCACCTATGATTGATTGCCTAATTTATTAGCCTAATTTATTACAGAATTAAGGCCCTTTGTTTGACTCTCTTATATTGTATAATGACATGTTATCACATTTTTTCTCACACATTTTCTAATTGATTGTTCCCAACTGATTCATTGATTGTTTCATTTATTTCAGAATTATGGCCCTTTCAATGACTAGAATGTTTCACTCAATAATTCTTGTGGCTTTCACTCTAAAACTTTTCATGGATTGTTATTACACTTAACATACAGTTCACACGCGATGATAAGATGTTTCTCTGCATCAACGGTTTTTCGATTCTTCAAAAATGTTTTACAGAATTATGGATCTTTGTTTTACTTAGAATTTTGTTCACATTAAAATAATAACATAAATTTAACCCTTAGCCCGCTATGAAAATATAATGGACTGTCCTTTCTGTAAATTTATACCATTCCATTTATGTTACAAAATGGTGTTTTGGATAAATGACTGGTGAGCAGCCGGACATTGTAATCTTGCAGGCTGATCTGGGTTTACAATTGACGCAAAGGCTATTGTAGTCTCAGGCTAAGGGTTTAATATTTATTTTTCTTGATTTTTTCCATCCTCAACGGCTATAGAAAAAAAGCGGGGTATTCATCACCTTCAGTGATAGTTTTAGTTTTGAACAGGTTTTTAAATGAGATCAGTATTAAATCTATTTAATGCATAATTTGTATATACTTATTATTGCAGAGCCAGCAGTGAGATAGAGGCAAGCGTGGATGCAGGGTGGCAGAAAAGAGGGTGTGGAAGGTCATATGACAGTCTTTCTGGTACGTCTAAAATAAAAGTCCACTCTCATACTCTTTAATATCCCAAAGAAAGATATAATACAAATTCAATTTGAACAAGAACTAATTCAATGGCGTACCATCGCATATCCACACGTTATTCATACACGCCAATAGTATGTATAAGATATAGACGATCTTACGTGAGTGACTCTGCTTTATTGATTTTTATGCTGCCCGAAATTGTCAGGGGAGCATAGTCGCCGCTTTGTCCGTCCATCCTTCCATCCGTCCGGAGCATAACTCAAAAAGTATTGAAGGATAGCAAATGAAACTTTGGTAGAGGGCAATGAGAGGAAGTGTAGAGTGCAAGAACCATAACTCTGTCCTCATTCAAATTATAGTTATTGCCCTTTCTAATTTTATATTTTTGTCCGGAGCACAACTTTAAAGCTACTGATGAGACTATAATGCTGTGACCTACTTTCGACGGGATATAATTCACGTCCGGTCTCCGCTACATAAACGACATGTGTATCTATCTTCTGTTTAGGATGTTCATCAAACTTCACCAGGATGTTGCTTATATGCATCTAACATCATGTGCAAAAGGTTGGCTCGTTGTGACCTACCCGAAATATATATGGCATGTCCGGTTTCTCCCTTTTTTGCAGGATTTTCACCAAACTTAACCAGAATGTTCCTTATATATATCTAACCTCATTTGTAAAAGTTCAGGTCACTGTGACGTCCATTCTCTGCTGGGACATACGTATCTTGCTTTTTCTCGCAGGATTTTTACCAAACCTCATCAGAATGTTCCTTATATGCATCTAACATCGTGTGCAAAATGTCGTGTGACTGTGACCTACTTTCGACGAAATATAGGTCACATCTGATCTCCGCTACTACCTGCATAACTTGACCTAACTCCCAGTTACTCCAAATGCACTTCCAAGCTTTCTGTCAATATAAGCTACCTACCCTGCAAGTTTCATCGCAATACCTCATTCCTAACAGAGTTATTGAGCGGAAACCATCTAAATGCATCACTGTTAATGATATTAATTTAATATGTTTTGGGATTGACACTAGTGTTGGTCAAATAAAAAATCTGGACCTTTATAATAGGGCT
Source organism: Cyrtodaria siliqua (assembly GCA_037043455.1). Lineage (NCBI taxonomy): Eukaryota > Metazoa > Mollusca > Bivalvia > Adapedonta > Hiatellidae > Cyrtodaria > Cyrtodaria siliqua. The sequence goes on from JAWPHD010007152.1 coordinate 55,018, forward strand.
TCTAGTTTAAACGAAGTACTGATGGGAATTTTAGGACGACAACCGTAGATATAAGAGCCATTTTAGCTAATAGGTCGTCCACAGGCCCTCTTGGGCCTCTTGTTTTTAATTATTATATCTGTACTTTTTGAAGAAAAAACAGTTATACTGTGGTTGATCCTGTCCGTCCGAGTCCGTTCGTCTCCTCCTTCAATAGTTTAAGGAGGGTATTCATAGTTGGCACAGTAGTTGCTTACAGTGAGCAGATGCCAATGAATGTTTCGAATCCAGGGTTCGACCGCCGTGGCAGGAGGTCAAGGTCAAAAGGTCAGATTCACTAAAATGAAAACTAAGCCCACATTATTCAGAACTATTAATGACATTAATTTGATGTACGGATCCTCCTTCCTGCGAGTGGGGGTGGGGGTGGGAGTTATTATGGTCATATAAGGTCGGTATGCAGTTTTATTATTTCGTCGTAAGCTAATTTCCTGCAACATCAGTTAAAGGAGGGTACATTGTTACCAAAACAGAACCGGTTTCCGCTCAATAATTTTAGTTCCGAATGAGAAACTGGAATGAAACTACGTGGGTAGGTAGGTTATATGACAAAAAAAGCTTGAGATTGCATTCGGGGTCACTGGGGTAAAGGAAAAGTTCACTGTTACTAAAAATATAACAACTGTTTCTGCTCATTACATTTACTTAGGAATGAAATATTTGCCTGAAACTTGGTGTGTAGGTGGTTTATATGGAAAGCAAGTTTTGGATTACATTTATGGTCAAAGTCATGGTCACCGTTACTTAAAAACCGCCCGGACGGGGACGTGTATTGATCTGCAATACTTGAGCATATTGTTTATCAAGCAAGTTAATAAAACATATTATCTATTATAAACATAGTATAACATATGAGTTGTCAGTGTTGTTAAACTGACACTATGAAACTTAATAGTTTACATTGAATTCAAACCTGTAGAAAGACAAAATAGAAATAACTGCTTTCATGTAGTTATTATTTTTCATTAAAAAGACAAATCAGTCCTTCGTGCATCACATGAAATAATTTATTGTCGTCTTTTAAGGTTGCTTGTAACACCGAGGAAGACATATTTTGTGATGAGTTGTATAAAACAAATGGTACAACAAGGTTACCGTATTAAACTCGGATGAATACTGAATCCCCTCTTAAATTCTATATTACCAATAAATGCCTTCTAACCTTCGCTGACAGGATTTAAATTATAAAAGAGCATATAAATAACAAACATAATCATAGCAAATATACGATTTATAATTGTTACTTCCTATTTGATCAATATATACCACGTGTAATAATTAATAAGTCCTGGTTTGTTCTGCTATCGCCTTGGAACGGTCAGTGGCAAAAAAGGCCGCTGGGCATTTAATTCAGGTTGTTGGGTGCACCAAACCTCACACTTACCCTACTGTCATTCCAATGAAACGGGACAGTGTAAATAAAGAAATCCCCGCCATGAACTATTCTCTAACCAACAAGGCAGCATTAATAGGCAATATAAGTAAAACACAAAGATGCTCGTGTATATATAAATACAAAAATATAGCCTAGAAAGCCACAAAGAAGGTACTCAATGACTTGAGAATAAACCATTGAGGGCACGACAAGACAAGATTGCAGACAAACATCAAACGTCACCGCCCTTTTAGGCTTTAGGTAGACGTCATAATAGGGTTCATAGCTTGTCGGGTCATCGTACAATTAACGAGGAAAGCATAGTGGCGAACTGTAAATGGATCCACCACCAAGAATGCAGTGCGTTTCAAAATTATAGGGTCATAACCTCTTTTGATAAACCCTTTAACAAGTTTAACAAAGGTAGTATGAAAATGATCATGACCAAGGATCTTACGAAGTTTGTAAATCACGTCACCATAGAAATAAATCAGGTTGTGATAGTCCTTGTCGTAGATGAGCTTTTAAAGGTCACGCAATTCTACCTGTTTAAGAAAGTTATTCAAAATAAACGTACCATGTTGTTTTTTCTTCAATGTCGCAATCATGAAGTTAAATCAGAGAATAGAACAACACATACAATAGCAGCCAAACAATGAAACTCCTAGTTATAGTGACAAATATGTAAATGAATGCAAAACTAAGTTTTTCAAAAAGTAACTTCGAACACTGAAAATGTTTCGAATATTGAAATTCGATATCTGTCTTTTAAGTGCAGACGAAGGGTAAGATAAGTGTTTACGAAGTACGAAAACAGTTGTAAAACAAGACGGAGTTTTATCTATAATATTTCAGGAAGCTGCTTCCCTGTTACACCGTTTATAAGAGTAATATTACGTTCAGGTAATCACAGTCGATGAAACATGCCTTCCAAGATCGGGTTTGAATCAAAATCTGATAGATGTAGCGTAAGCTTGAGTGTAAGCAGGAGTTATATTGTTCACGATTACAAACAGAGTCCTGTCAAATTAAATTTAAATAGTTTATATTTAAACGAAAACATGTTCAAATGATGCAAAGAACGTTACAAATGCAATGGCGTTTCCAAGCAGTCTGTTCCTTTTATGTTTGAGTTACATAACATAAGGTCACACAATCTACGCTCGCAGTGTAATGTTAAATTTACGATTACTAAGACAAATAAGGTGATTTTGTAAGGAAGTACCTCTCGAATGCTGCTTTGTTGGCAATTTTTTTAAAATCAAAATTATGAAAGGTTGCACCAGAATCAAGAATATGTATATAAATAACCGATTTGGAAATGAGTATAACAGCATTTCATTTAAACATTGTGAATACATTAGTAGGTGGCCCGCCTGCATTAAACACCCTTATGTTACGAGTTGATGGCCTTTTTAGTAGAAATGTTTCATTGATACTATGATAATTATTCGAGTGTTCCAAAATATTTGGTGACAATTGTTGAAATTGACGATGGGCTTCTCAATAAGTTGAGTAAGTTAATTGAAATTATACCAAACTTGAAAACGATGCTTAAGGGCAACATATATTGGTCGAACTTGATAACTAGCCAGTTTACACCAGTAACCATAGAGTAATCTCCCCTTTATTGTCGTTTTTTTTCAAATTGACTTTTTGCTCCATAACTTTAATAATCAGTTTAATTGATATTTTAACAAACTTCGACAAAATGCTTATGGCTAAAATAGCTCGGTCAAATGTGATATCTAGACAGATCGCAACAATATCACCCCTTATTTAGTACAAATTGTTGAAATTGACAATGTTTGCTCAGTTATCGCTAAATGAGCTGAGAATGGATGTACATGTACTTTTGAAGTAAACAAGTAAAAACATTGTTTTTATAATAGGGTTGATAGTTGGTTGGTACGTCGATGATTAATTTTTATTTTGTTGAATTTCTTTCAGTCTACATGTGTTCCGTTAATAATAATAAAAAAAGCGGTGGCCTCTATATTAATTGGACCTACACCATTGTTCGATGACTAAACATACTGATCGCATGTTTCTCGCATGTTTCTGGCTCCAGGCGTCAACCGCTGCATGGCAACATCATATTCTCGCGTGTAGAGTTCTGCCATTGTCAATATTAGTATGTTGCTTTATGACGTACTGTTGTTTTTTCTGCTTCGGCTTACAATTTCAAACGCCGGCTATCCGCAGTGTAAGCAAAGGTATTCCGACAAAAAACACGGGCTAGGAGATACAATTTAGTTCGTAAATCACATAATCATTATCATTTATTATATAAGTAATAGATTTAAATGCATGCTAAAGCGTAAAATGACTTGGTACACGGAGTATTCGGAAGCTCTGCGGCCTTTTTTGCGACTGACTCTTCCAAGGCGGTAGCCTGCTTGTCAACACGTTTATGTTTTTTATCTCATGTATCACCCGGTCTAACCCAGAACGCGTCATATACGGCCTAACGTAAAATTCTCTGTCTTAATTACCATGTTTTAAAATATGTCTTTAAAATGACTCCGTTTTGGTTGTTATTTAAGGGATTGGAGCCTATTTCTTTTCTTTTTGTACTTTGTAGTTTTATTGGTGTTAAGCTTCTTTTAGTAGATGTGAGAATTGTTTTGGGGGAAGTAGTAAGGGTTGTTGTCATAGCCTTTTATGGAAGTCAAGAATTATTGGGAATGTGAATTGAATTGATTTGGATTTTATAGTCGCATCAACAGCTTCCGCTGACGGAGGAAGACCCCACATCCCTTCACGGCAAATGTCGTGCACGGGCGGGCACCTGGGTAGAACCACCGTAGTTCCGCAAGCTAGCTGGATATCTTCCTCACATAAAGATTCTTAGGCCCCAGAGGAGTCGAACCTACAGCGGTGAGGAGCAAGTGATTTCAAGCCAGAGCCTCTCACCACTTGGTCAAAGTCGCCCCTGAACATGTGAAGGACGTGGGGTAAGAGGAAGATGTGTGTGAACTTTCGTGAAAAGAGGTCTAACGCTTTTCAAGTCAATATTAGGTTGCATGTTAAAGAGTGTGGACGGGCGACGACGACGGACGTCACGACAAACAAATTGATAAGGAAGGCTAAAAATATCGGACAGGGAGAGCAGCATTCAAGGACGACAGTCAACCACAAAACATAAAAACAAAAACGCAAACAGACAAACGAAAAGGCAAAAGTAATAAAAAATGCAAACGACATCACAAACACAAAAGGGTTGACAATATGGCTACCGCCTTGGAACGGTCAGTGGCAAAGTAGGCCACTGGGGGTTTAAACCGGTTCTAGGGTGCACCACACCTCACACTTACCCTACTGTCATCCCATTAAAACAGGACAGTGTAAATAAAGAAATCCCCGCCATGATCTAAACTCTAACCAACAAGGCAGCATCAATAGGCAATATAAGTAAAACACAAATATGCTCGTGTAAATTTAATACAAAAGAATAATAGCCCAGAAAGCCACAATGAAGGTACTCAATGACTTGGCAGAAGCCAGAGCAGTAAGAGAATACACCATTAAGGGCACGACAAGAAAGAACATGGACAAACATCAAACGCCACCGTCCCTATGGGCTTTAGGTAGGCTTCATCATAGGGTCCACAGCCTGTCCGGTCATCGTACAATTAAAGAGGAAAGCATAGTGGCGAACTGTAAAAGGGTCCACCACCAAGCATGCAGTACGTTGCAAAATAAGACTGCACTGCTACACAGGCGACGCAAGAAGTGTGTTCAACATTTACGAATATCTTCAGCGGATGCATTACTTCGTTAATACATATTAGGATAGCCGAGTTGTACATGAAAGAAAAGGTTTAGTGCATATATAGTATAATCGGTTTCAAAGCGATTATACCGTTTTATTACACGTTGTGAAACCTGTGTACCGCTTTATGGCCCGTTACCCGACAATTTTGACATAAAATACGGTAGAAATGCCTTTCTTTGACACATTTGCTGTATCTGACCTTCTATTAAGGAGTTTAGTGTAGGATCAGTAAAATATGATTTCCAGGTATTGTATCTGTATAAAATATTAGGTGTTTATATGGGTTTATACGTGACGTAACCATCCGAAAACGACAAAAGTCGTCCATTCTCATGAATAATTGAAAAAAGTAGTGGATTCTCGACTAAAGATATACGTAAACGTAAACTACAATCCTTTCCAACTCGTACTCATTATACCTTATCCTAAAATCTTGGAAATACGGAGGGGGGAAAATAGCTGTATGAACTGACCAAATCAACACACAAATGTGTAAACTAAAAAAAAGGTTCGAGTGGGGGAGGGCGGGTGGGGGTGAGGCGGACGGGGTGTGAATGGGGCAACACAGCTGTCACAAAATAATATCGAGTAGAGCGTATTGGTCGTACATAGCTCTTGTAAGCACTTGGCGACATCTGTCAGTCACATGCTAATCCATTGTGCAGTTGAAACAAATTCACCAGTTGAATGATATATTCATGTTTCACGGAATATTTTATAGCGCCGCTAGAGGGCGTACGGCAGGTTTATATGTGCGTTATTGCATGTAAAAGTATAGGTATTTTACAATATATCTCTCTAAAGGACAAAATTGTGTAAGGGTCCTTTCGTGTAGAATTTTAATACTGCTCATTTAGCCACCTGTATCACGGAATGAACGTGGGAAATAATGTTTTGGGTGGAACGTTGGTTATAAAATGCATTTGTTCTTCAGTCATGGCGGGTATTGATTGAAAGTTGCTTTGTTTGTGCAGAAGTTGGAAACTGCGAAATTCACAGGCAATATGTGCCTAAACCTTCCGGAGTGGAGATAAGCCTCCCGGAGTGGAGCTAAGCCTTTATGGTGTGGAGGCCCTCTCGGTGATTCGACACATGAATCAACACATAACGTAACGAGCGGTGGAGACAGTCCCCGTGCCTGGACATCACAGAAATATACAAAAAAACAATAAAATAAAACAAATAGTTTCGAGTGGGCGGAGGCGTGGGAGGGTTCGCAATATGGGGGTGTGGGGGTGTGAGGGGGAACCGGCAATATAGCTATATGTGTCAGAATTGACCAAAACAACACAGAAAAATGTAAAAATATAAAAAAACGGGCGTGGGGGAACTGAGTTGGAGGGGAGGAGGGAGCCAATGCCCCAATATTGGTAAAGTATGAATAAAATGCATAATGCTGTAGAAAATCCCAAAACAAAATTATAGATATATACAACAGCTTACATGCAAACCTAGATCTGCCTTTATTTCACATTTGATGGACACAATTTTGGATCTATGGGAGACCAGAATATGCAGAAGACAAAATTACTTATGCAACCCTTTACAACATACTATAACGAACCAATTCCCAAATTTAGTTGAGCTAGGACAAGAATTGTAAGAGAAATAGATAGACCTGTAAACACAGCTTACACGCACAATTTGTTGTGAAATAGACACGTTTTCAGAATTTGGGTTGCATGGGAGCCCAGGGGTTACTAGAACCAAAATTACTTTAGCAGACCTTAAGATAATGCTATAAGGAAGCTCATGGCCAAATTTAGTTGTGCTAGGATAAGAAATGTAAGACATATAGGCTTGTAAACACAGCTTACACGCACAATTTGATGTGAAATAGGACACATGTTAAGGGCTATTAGAGTTTGGGATCCATGGGAGCCCATGGTTTACAATAACCAAATTATGCAGTCCTTAAGATAATGTTATAAGAAAGGCCATGGCCAAATTTGGTTGTGCTAGCTTAAGAAATATAAGAGAAACGGATGTGTTAACACAGCTTACACGCATACCTTGATGTAGGACGCCGACGCCAACGCCAACGCCGACGCCGGCGCCATTACATAAGCTCTCTTATTCTTCGAAAAGTCGAGCTAAAATGTATATACGCGTATATACAATTTGAATACATGCACATATACATACACATACGCATTCACCTACGTACGCACCCACGTACGCACACACGCGTGTAATTGTTGTTTGTTTCTGTACGTGTTTTTTGTTGACTGTGGTCCTTGAATGTTGCATTTCCTGTTCGACTTTTATATCCACTTTAACAACATAGAGAAGTATGCAGTCCAATCAACGGAAACTATTTAAACAAACTACGCCAAACTTGAACTATCACTAAAGGTTACGAATACCCCCGCGTTGGAAATGTTTGAAGTGAAAGCCACATGATGTTCATTATACGATAGTGGACTGGAAAACTCTAAGTCAAACAAAGGACCATACTTCTGTAGTAAAGTAGGCAATCAATAAGTATGATGTAGAGAGACATGATGTCATCAGTTGTTATGTATATAGAAAGTTTGGGAGCAATCCATTCGAAACTGTTTGAAAAAAGTAAGTTATAACATTGATTGCCCATGATTTCCTGTATCGCTTTACTGGGTAAATATGCAATAACAGTGGTTAATTCAATGTGAGTCGTAATGTTATGACCCTGTGGCTATGGCCCCTGGTGCTGGAACGGACACCGCGGCAATCTGTTCATGTCCTGTTTGTGTATACATGGTTATAGTGTGTGGGGTGGGATCTCAAAGGTTTCCGAGTTTAGTTATAACTTAGAGGCTTAGACCAAAGGGGTGGGGACAGATGTTTACGCCCTGTAAGTGTATGTATAAATTATCACTCTCCTTTGTCCATATCACGCCTGATATCATCCCGAGAATTCAAAGTATTTTTCGAGGATGATATTAGGTGTGATGTGTTAAAAGGAGTTTTAATTTAGTTATCATTAAACTACAAACACACAAAAAAAATAAAATATTTTGAAATATTTATAGATAAAAAGACTTGGTTCTGTAATTCTTCAGACTCCACCACCTCCATTTGTGATTTGACAATGTTTATACCCTCTTTATTTTTCTCCACATTTACTTTTGCATCTTCTCCTAAAAGATCTTGCAAACAGTTTTTTGATTTGTCACTCAAAACTGTGTCTGTCACACAAATCTGACTCATTTTGTCTAATTCAAGTCTTTCCTCTAGCCTTACCCTCAACGACAACGTATCACTCTCATCACTCGAGTAGTTTTCAAGATGCGAATGTGAAGGAACATTTGCATGGCCACGGTGCAGTATTTTTAAATAAATTTGCAATCCGATAGGATTTAAATTCAAACGATATTATTTTTTTATTGAACTCTTCATCCAATTCAATGTATTTTGAACGACGTTAAAATTTTCTTCTTTCTTACTGATCGTTTTCGCATGAAACGATTTCTCGCTTGCAGAAAGAAATATTAAAAGATCGGACAGGGAAAGTAGCATTCAAGGAGTAGTCATTTATGGAATGTGTTCCTGGCGAAACTTCTCCTTCTTTACGGTACAAAGTACTACGAACCTCCGCTATTGCCATGGCAGAAAACAGACATCTAAAGTCTACACTGTAAAACAAATCTTCCGAACTGAAAGATCTGGCGAAGGGCGAGTGAAAATGCGTCCGACTTGTGACGCCGAAAAGAAGAACTGACAACACGTGGTGGCTTTCAGGAAGTGTGCTCTTCAAGGGGAATTAAAGCTCAGTTCCGGTTTAAGAGCGGGTTAATTACTAAGCCGAATGAGAATCCAGAACATATAATGTCAGGTAGGTTTACACTGCAAAACAATTACCAAATCTCTATTCAGTTGTTCATGTCAACTAATAATGTATATGTGCCGATTAAAAGTATAGGATTTACGGGTTCTTAAAATACCCGTGATTGAATATGAGTAAATTGACTAATGAGTTGGTTCCCTTAATTCAACGATCCAGTTTTTGGGTTTTGCCTGGTTGATTAAAGCCGTTTATATTTTGTCCATAGACTTACTTTGGGTTATCAAAATATGTAAGTTATAGAGTTGTATATACCTCCTTGTCGGTAGGTTTGGAAATGGGGGACATATGTTGTAAAATTTGGCTGTTGATGGCGGATAGCAACTTAATTATTCCTCACTTATTTGTCATCAAATACAGACCTGGCTCGGAGTTCGTATTTTATTATGCATTATACCATTTCACGTTTTAAATAGTACGCAATTCCACTGATCTATTCGACCTAATATCCAGGATCGCTGTCATAAACCCTTCGGATCCGGATTCACGGATATAAGCAATAACTATTTACTGTACAGTTGATAAACGTCAGGAAAAAAAAGTGAACATTTTCAGTTGAAAGAAGATCAAATGGCAAGCTCCAGAAAAAAAACAAAATCAGTAGTCTGAAAATCAATGTATTTATTACTATAACAAACAGTTAATTCAACAGTATTTGATCCATTAAACTTTCGTTTTTCGTGCTCATTAGGGCTTACAATTTTGAATATGCAATGTACAATAGCATGATAATTATTTTCTCGGCGTTTATGCGGAATCGATTCTTATATTTACGTTATTTTCTCGTCGCTATAGTGCGAGCAATAACGTGCCCTATAATGATATCATAGTGATACAAACAAATGCAAGGGGGACAACTACCGTCAGTGTTTTGTAACACAGTGGAATAAAAAGCCATTTTTATTGAGATTTTATTTTTATTGAGACATATCAGATGAGTGAGACGTAGCGGGCCTCTTTGAAAAACGAAGTTTATTTAAATTTAGACACTTTTATCAACTGAATGTAAGTGTATACTGTTAAAAATGAAACTCATCTTTTAATTATAAGTAAATATATTTACATGTATAAAAAAAACCACTTCAGTACACCGTATTTGTTTTCAATAACAAACATGGTGTATGTATCGCTGGCCTTTTCAATCACTGGTAAATTAACAATAAATAATTTAAACAAATAAACCTTCATAAATACTCACCATAAACACGTGATTTTTTTTCCTTAAGTATCAATCTTAAAACACTGCATTACGCAATTCACACATTTGCCATTTTCACAGAAAATAAGGCGACAAGCAAAATATTTAAGTAGTTTAAATAGTATATACAAGGTTACATGTATCTTTAAATTACATGAGAAAATTCAATCTACGTATCATAATGATAGCCATTCCGTGATCTTAATTCCATTAAGCTGTGGGAAAGCTTATATTAGCAAGAGTTTATGATGGATATTTTGACAATAAAACGCGTTTAAAAAAGTGTTTTACTGAAAAAATGTGATAACATGTTTTAAGATTACCACTAAATGTTTTAATTTTACAATATGTAAATGTTTTAAGCCGAAATTAAGTTTTATTTCATACCCCAGCCAAACCCGTTTTCGCTTCTTGGAGAAGGGGTTGAATGGGGTGTGAACGTTTATACTCGGACCACGTAAGGGTAAGAGGAAACAGTCTCAAACTCTTTAAAAAGTGCGCAAGAACCGAACATAGGAAAATTTCCTTTAGCATCAGGGTAGTAGACTGGAACTCTCTACCAGATACAGTCGTCCAAGCACCGAGTGTAAAAATGCCTTTAAGAGCACACTCCACAAACGTTGGCAACATTATCTGCGCAGTAGACAGGCTCATATCATAATTTTACTTCAAAGTTAAACTCATGCGGATATACGCGGTAACATTGCAGTTGGACGTATAAGAAAACAGTTTTACCATGCATATATGCACTATTTTGCCTAATAAAGGGGTGCCCTAAAAACTTTTGCTTTATTAGGCACTGACCAATGAAGCAAATCAATGCGGAATCCCTCGGCGTTTATTGTACGTAACGATATCTGACGTCATTGCACATAACGTTGCCTGATGTCATAAAACAAACAAAAAACAACAACATGACGGCGTCCTCGATAAGCGAAACATTCTGAGAAATAGATAATAATAATAATTCATACAAAACATGTGGATACTCTATATGATAAATAGAATATTGTGTCTGTGCCTTTTACTGTCAAGTGTATTAGGTTTGGCATGAATCATTCTTCGTTTTCTACTGTAAGCCTCGCCAAATAAACCTGATAATAAAAGGCACTGACATAATATTCTCTATATTATCCCAATGAAATACTTCTAGTATGCCTGTACATACGTAATGTACATTTGACGAGAAAGTGTTTGTAAATCTATATGATTATTATTATGTAACGTCAATTTAATTAACATTTTATACAAGAACTTATATAGAAATATAGCACATAAACCTATATATACAACTTCATTCCTAATTGAAAAGCTTTTTAAAACATACATACAGTGAGCCACATAGGATTGTCGTGATAACAAATGAAGTCACTGTTAATACACGATGTAATACTCAGTTAGACATTTTTATAAAAACTATTTTTAAAGAGCATAGTTCTTCTTTAATGCATACATATTTACAAGCTCCGTGTATTAACAAGAAACGTCAATATTCGCCCATATTGTCGCGTTCGTATTGACAAGTTGTGAAATCATGGTACTGGAATTACTATGTTCTATTATACTCTATTGGTGCAATTTGCAGTAAAGTTACAGGAAGTTTGTCATGTGGTGTAAACATTTAAGTATTTGTGTTTCATTGTGAAAAATGTCAACGATGTTACGACAGCATGTTTTTTTTCCTTCAAATAAATGTTTTGATGAAAACTAAATATTACATGTAAAACTTATTGTTTTGTTCTTATTATTCGTTTTTAAATTAAACATACGTATGCACTAAAAAGGTTATTAGATATGTATTAGGATATATGAACTAGTTCTTCCACGTACACATATTGCGAGGAAGAACTCGTGCATATATCCCAATACAAATCTAATAACCTATAATTAAACCACAATAATTGAAATTTGAAATATTTATTATCACCAAGACCTCGGTCTGAGGGTGTCTCGCCCACCGCGGCAAACGGCATATGAAATATTTTATTAAATTTGTGCTTAAATTATGTCCACCAAAGACAACACTTCATATGACCAAGTATCAAACAAATAAAAGCGAAGTAATCATAAGAACTTATGTTACTGAGGTTAAGTTGCTTAACCAGGGTGTAGTTTTGGGAAAATGATGCAAAATATGACCTTGACCTTAGTATTTTTTGTCGTTCAGCGATGTCCACCAATGCCAACAATACATATCACCAAGTATCAAAGACATAAAGTGAGGCAATCACATAATTTAAACTGAAGTTAAGTTAACTAACCAAGATTACGTTTGGTAAAAATAACGTAAAACATGACCTTGACCTTGGTAATTTTTGTCGTTTAGTGATGTCCATCGATGCCAACAACACATATGACCAAGTATCAAACAAAGAAATTAAAGTTATCAGAAAAAGTTAACTGATGTTAACTTACCTAACCAAACAGATGTTTAGGGTAAATAACACAAAACATGACCTTGACCTTGATATTTTTTGGTGTTCAACGATGTCCATCAATGCCAACAATACATATGACCAAGTATCAAAGGCATAAAGTGAGGCAATCACATAAAGCTAACGGAGATTAAGTTACCTCACCAAGGAAAATAAGCAAAATATGACCTTGACCTTGGTAGTTTTTTTCGTTCAGTGATGTACACCAATGCCAACAATATATATGACCAAGTATCAAATAAAGAAAATGAGACAATCACATACAGTTAACAGAGGTTAAGTTATCTAACCAAAGTTACCTTACCAATGTTCAGTTTTGGGAAAATAACGCAAAATATGACCTTGACCTTAGTAATTTTGGCATGTGTGTGTGTGTGTGTAATTCTAAGGTTTATAGTCCGTCCGCCAACGAACACGTCAGGGTATACCTGACGCGATGGGCACAATAGAGTCTGGACTTAGTAATTGTGGCATTACGTGATGTTTCTTGACCCAACAAAGCATCTGACAAAGTTTCAGATAAATTCGAGAAGGGTTGTTGAGATATAATTGACTTAAAATGTGAAAAGTGACTACTATGTCTCGCTACCCATTATCGCGGGCGAGACAAAATATAAACATGATTTTATACATATATAGTTCATTATAGAAAGCAGTCAAATTACTAGATGATTCATATAGTTCATAATTCGTAATAGAGCATATATGGTAACACCTGGAATGTCCTCGTGGTCGGTTATAGGCATATACGTGTTATTATATGTGTAACTCTTTGATATGTATAGAATATGGTAAACTGTCCTACAGCTGTGTAATCTCTCGTCACGCTCACGCTGCATTTAATCCACATTCTTACAGTTCTATGCTAGTCATGTGGTGTGTTTCTTTCAATTTGTTATTTGCCTCGTTAGTTGTACCGTTCGTTTCTTTTTTTATATTGAAGTAACTCTTTGGCACCATAATCACATCGTCGCCAGCCACTGAAATAAGCAAAGGACATGTTAATATCCATGTATATCTGCATTTCTATTGCCCTTAAACTAAGCAAATGAGAAGATTTTAATATCCAGTTGTATATTTACGTGTATCACATAACATGCGGTGTGGGAGTGTAATAACACCATTCAATTTATTCGATATTCCACTAGTGGTATACGGCCGTGGTGTGACTTTTGTCGATAATGGCACACCTAGTGCCTTAATGGCCCGAGGGCTTTATCATTTTGCCAACTCGTCTTATAAATACAATATTGATGAGTACTTATATAAGATCCTCTATTATATTGCCCTTAAATGCACCACCGTAACGTGTTGCACTTCAGTTCCCATTGAAACTCATTTACGTTTGAGGCGGATCTTAAACAGTCAAGGTGCAATGACTTGGTCTGGTGGACTTGTTTTGTTTGCATGACATTCTCGTAAGTTGTTATAAAAAAAAACGTGAAATGTTGGCAACGTCGTACCAATCTCTACCTAGAGTCATTACATTGCCTCTGTCAACTTCAAAGAAGGTATGGCGAACGGTAAGAGGGCGAAGGTCAGGTGAGTATTCAAAAATGTTATGACGATGTTCATAATAAATCCTTTTGCAAAGATAAAATATAGACCTATATTCAATATTTTCAAATTATTGTTCTATGAGTTAATTTGTTTTAGTAATGTTCTGCTATCGAACTTCGGTTTGAAATGGTTATCCATTGAGAAGACCTAAGTACGTATTATTTTGATAGTAAATTAGTCCCGATTAAAACTAAGTTGTTTTCATGCATTATTTCAAATCTTGCAACATCTAATTTGCAGACATTCTGAAAATTATATTTACACAAAAAATACATATATTTCAGGTTTTTATTAACGTTAATATATAATTTATGATAATGATGCCACGAAAAGCTTTAAAATAAAAGCTAGACATATAGCAGAACTTAAGTTGATGAAACACTTACAGACACCATATTCACTCAGCCTTAATGACATTATTCATCGACAAGGAAATATTTCAAAAGATCCTAATATTGACATTGTTTCTATATTTTCTATTCGAAAGCGTAACCATGTCCCATGGTCGTAGACGTAATGGTAACATCAAACGTAAATCGCGTGTAATTATTTCAGTCGCTGATCTACATACTATTTTTAAACAGTCTGGAAAGCACTCTATGCTTTCACGACTTACCTCTCTGTCCATTTCTTCACTAAAGCTGATGGACGAGAAAGCAGACAAAATATTCATTCTTACAGATCCCTTGTATAACACTGCTTCCATAATTCAAAGCTACACACAACATGTTCTCCGACCCCATATTGACAAGGAGTCTAAAAATACTATATCTTAATAAAGGTATTGATTTCACTGACATGCCTAGTATTTTTCGAGATAATCATGTAGTTGATTATATCCCTAAATATTTAAAAAAACAGAAAGTCCTGTAATTTCTTATATTAGCACTTAAGACTTCTAAACACTATATACAACCATACCACATCACCTTATCAAAGACAAGCTTATTGCTCTTATTTAAAAAACATTCGCTAGGGAAAATACTACATGTTTGGCCTGTAATAATATTAATGCGTTTTTTACTAACGGCAGTTTAGACAATTACACTATGTGGACTTTCCAAGAAGTTTGTGACGCACTCATCTTCCTATTAAATAATATTTTCCTCAGGTATGGAACAACGTTTTCAAAGTGTTGGTATCCGTGTGGATACGAACTGTGCACCCCTTGTCGCTGATTTGTTTTTATATTGTTATGAAGCTACTCCGTCAGTGTTACAGTTACCATAAACTTCGTAAAACATTCGCAAAATTTTATTATCGTAACCCTGATCTTTTTTCCAAATATAAAAGTAATTTAAGAACTCTTCAAGGACAAGGACTATCACAACCTGACTTATGTGGTGAAATGATTTACAAACTTCGTAAGATCCTTGTTCACGATCACTTTCATACTATCTTTGTTAAACTTGTTAAAAGGTTTATCAAAAAAGGTTATGACCCTATCATTTGGCAACGCACTGCATGCTTGGTGGTGGACCCATTTACAGTTCGCCACGATGCTTTCCTCTTTAATGGTGTGATGACCGGACAGGCTGTGGACCCTATAGGACGGTGGCCCAAAATGACGGTGACATTTGATGTTTGTCTGCAGTCTTGTCTTGTCGTGCCCTCAATGGTTTATTCTCTTGTTGCTCTGGCTTCTACGAAGTCATTGAGTACCTTCTTTGTGGCTTTCTAGGCTATTGTTTTTTTGTATTTATATATACATGAGCATCTTTGTGTTTTACTTATATTGCCTGTTAATGCTTCCTTTTTGGTTAGAGAATAGTTCATGGCGGGGATTTCTTTATTTACACTGTCCCGTTTTATTGGGTTGACAGTAGTGTAAGTGTGAGGTTTGGTGCACCCTAGAACCTGGTCTAAACCCCAGCGGCCTTTTTCTGCCGCTGACCGTTCCAAGGCGGTAGCCCTACTGTCAACCCTTTTGTGTTTGTGATGTCTTATTTGGCCTTTTATTCATCTTTAAATAATTTTATGTTCTTTGTTTCTCTGTGTGTTTGTGGTTGACGTCCTTGAATGCTACTTTTCCTGTTCGATTTGTATATCTATATTTACCAAAATCATGTAATTTAGCAGTTTGCAGAGGTTTATGTGAATAAAAGGACGTTCAACGATAACTCTGCGTGGAGATTGAACGTCGTACATGTTCACGATGTTCTTTAAAAACAAATAAATATTATATCATTTTTTTTTGCATATTACTTTGTTGGTGGAGGCGAGGGAGATTTCTTTTGTTGTTGTAAATCGATGCCTACCTTTTTTGCATTTAATATTTATACTGGAAATACAACCTGATTAACTTAATGTTTGTTCTCACTTGGTAATACTCAGTCTGGTTGTCAATGAATTGTTCCTTCCAGACAGAATATTGTTAACAGCGTCTTACATTCAATATGATTACATTTCGTCAACACGTAGACGCATATCCATTGACCTGTAAGGTATTATTTTCAGAACACTGGCATTCGTTTTCCAAGCTTATAGCTCATAACTTACTCATTTGCTTGGTTGCGTCGGAGTACGACATAGCACCCCTGTACGGATCGAAAATCAACTTGTAGAGTAATGCCGCTATCACTCCCCCAATAATGGGTCCTACCCAGAATACCTTCAATACAAAAAAGTAAAACCGGTATAGTTATTCATTACATTTATATGGGTTAACTATTAGGATTTCTCAGGCAATGAAAGAAACATCATAATCACTAAATATTAGCTTAATGCGAACACAAAAATAACTAACTGTGATGTTGTCATGGCATCAATAAGTGTTGACGACGCTGACCTAATTTTCAGAGAACGTTCAACAAAGTGAAATACTTCTAAAAACTGACTTTAAATGCAATTAATAGATTATTTAACTGCTGATTTCGATTATAATGAAATTCTTCACTCGACGATCAGGAGGTTTTGTTTTCAAGATTTACTCGCATCCGCTCGTTATTGAAATAACGAATATATATTTTTCCTTGCAATAAGGGATGGAAGACATTATAGTTGTCATATAAAGATGAATTCTCTAAATTCTACATCGTGATGATACAATTCCCATGGGCATAACTTAAGAATATCGATTATGTTTCGCCCGTGTTTTTTATTTGTTTATTTGGTAAAACAAAAACGTTTTGAATATAGGCAAAAAAAAAAACGTTTTATATGTGACGCTAAAGTATTTCCGCTTGGAACTTCCTCGCCAATGTCTGTACCATCAAAATCGACGAGGCAATTATGATTGCATTCGATAATTATTCATCAAAAAAAATATATTTCACGTGAAAGTACTTCAATGAACTTAAAAGTTTTTTTTACAATGCGTATCACGTTGTTATGCCCCCACAACAGTATGGAGGGGATATATAGCGATTCCACGTCAAAACCGACCTTGTTTCTTCATAGTTTATGTTCGTGGATTGCTTTCAGGTGGTTCCATGTGCCATAGACACAGTTCTAGATATAGATATACTTTCAATAAAATTATACTCAAATACATTGGCTATGAGCCTTTAAATCATGTTCTGATTGTCAAAATAAAATCTAGTTCAGGCGCAGCTACCACGTCAACGTCAAAAAGGTGACTAAATGTAAAAGCAGGATACACCGCACAATACGTGTATTTAGCGACCGAGTGGTAACTAGATGGCAGAGACCAAAACAACGGTGGGCTTAGGATAATTTTAGTTTAGCCATTTCCTTCCGGTATTATTCAAAAACAGTAATAGAAATTACCACAGGTGGCTGTATCGGTGTTGGGAACTAAAAAAAAAAAATCAAAAAAGTACAAAAATATATATTTATATTTGTTTCATGTTATTTATTGAAAACAAAACATATTTTACAGTTTCCTAAAAAAATGTCCCAGAGTATCGTAGTTTTAGACAAGGTCTGAAGCTCTCTCTGGTCAAAATTTGATACCTAACTTTTTTCATCAATTATTTCACTGGCCAAATTCCGAGAATTATCCACAACTCTGGGCTGGTTGTAACCGCAGGTGTATGTCGTTCTCGAAACCGATAACAATTCGATCAAACCGATTTTCTGTGACAAGTCAAAATGCTTCGGAAAACGCGATTTCTCTGCAGGTATACATCACTATGGAACAAAATGAAGCAAATATTCACCGCTTCTTGGTCATATATGATGCTTTCTTTTTTAAAGACAAAAGGAAAAGTTCAAAAAGCAAGCGTCGCAGATGATCATGACTATTTAAAACAATTGCAACCATTATTTGGTTTGGATATTCTAAGCTGACGATTGCTCGTCAAATACAGCAATTTTAAAAAAAAGGTAAGCGTAATATTTATGTTTATTACTTGTTCCGTTGTTGAAAGCCCCTCGGATTGAATTTATTGACACTGGTACATTCGGGGAATCGCCACCAATAGCGGTGAATATGTGCTTTAGCTTGTTCCATATTGATGTATACCTACCGGGAAATCGCGTTTTTCAAGCATTTTGACTTGTCACAGAAAAACGGTTTGATCGAATTGTTTTCGGTTTTCGGTTTCGAGAACGACATACATCTGCGGTTCCAACCAGCCCAGATTTGTGGATAATTCTCGGAATTTGACCAGTGAAATAATTGATGTAAACAATTAGGTATTAAATGTTGACAACAGAGAGCTTCAAACCTTGTCTATAACTAAGATACTCTGGGACATTTTTTTCAGGAAAACTTAAAATATGTTTGTTTTCAACAAATAACAAGAAAAAAAAGAAGAAAAAAATTGTTCCCAACACCGATACAGCCACCTGTGGAAATTACAAGGTGTGAATGTGTGTAAATATTTATTCATGATTTCCCCGACAATTCCGTCAACAGAAGGCAGATCAACGTCTTTTGAAAATAACGCAAACATATGTTACGTGATACTTTTTATCCGCTTATAAAGTGTTCCTGGTGTAAGAAAGCAAACTGCCTTAGTAAAAAGAGCAGATTTTAAAATATAGGCGCAGGATGACCAAGCAAAGCAACTTCGTGGTGCGCATGTTGACATGGGTCAACATAATGAATTATATACAAATAAACAAATGCAATGTGACAAAATATACGTCATATATTGCCGTTTATATATGTATATTGTATACTTGTGTACACATGGACCTAAAGGTCTTTTGTATTTTAAAATAAAACATAGCCAAACTGAATTTATATCGAAAAACCTACGCGGTTTCATTTGCTCAAAAGATAATGTTTTATAGTTTTAAGATACTCTGCACTGGTTCCTTCTTCCATGTATCTACCAAGAAAGGTCATAGTATCTCAACGAGCCAGGTATCTGCCACAAAGGTCAGTATAATCTCAACGAGCCAGTCTCTGTCATGAAAGGCCGTAATATCTCAACGACCCCAGATATTTGCCACGTAAGGCCGTAGTATCTCAACGACACCTGAAATCTGCCACGTAAGGCCGTAGTATCTCAACGACACAGGTATTCTTTGCTACGAAAGACCGTAGTATATCAACGACACCAGATATATGCCATGAAAGGCCGTATTATCTCAACGACACGAGGTATCTGCCACGAAATGTCGAAATATTGCAACGATACGAGGTATCTGTGCAACGACACGAGGCATCTGCCACGAAAGGTCGAAATATTGCAACAACACCAGGTATCTACCACGAAAGGTCGACATATTGCAACAACACCAGGTATCTGCCACGAAAGGTCGACATATTGCAACGACACCAGGTATCTGCGACGAAAGGCCGTAGTATCTCTGCGAACCGGTTATCTGTCACAACAGGCCGTAGTATTTCAGAAAACAATGTTACATATTCAGCCATTTTGAATCATTTAATATGCAAGTTTATACTTACCCAGTGATTCTCAAAGGAGTTCGACACAACTGACGGAGCGAGAGAACGAGCTGGGTTCACGCTTACCCCGGTAAAAGGTATCTGTAAAAGAAATAAAACAACGTACACACACCTTAAATTCACTAACCATATTAAAATAAATGTTTTTAGTTTCAATGAACATACATTTTTCTTAAGGAAACTGCGCAAATTAATAAACTAAGAAGGATCGTATCTCCTTGATCGAGGTAACCCTAATCGAGGTAAGCAAACAAACATAAACCGATCCAAATGCATTTTAAGAGGCTCTAAATAAACAATTATGACGCACATGATCACCTTCGGCCTATTTTTGCTATATAACTTTCAGATAACTTTCTGAAAGTTATATATGAGGGCTAGCGGAAGTTATTCGAAATTTCTTAATTTCCGGCTGTCCCTGGAACAAGGAATTTACATGGGAAAAACCCCATCAAAATCATTTAGGCTGTACAATAGTTATTTCTCAACTGATTTTCAAAATTAAGGTATTTTTATTTACCACTAAAAACACTAGCTCTTATGACATAAAATATATAATATATATTGATGGATGTTTTATTTAAATTATTTAAACTGCTCAAGCTACTGTAGAAAAAACAAGCTCTTACCCCGGCCAAATGGATGACTGTCACGGTAAGTCCTATTCCTAGTGCTGGGCTGCCGAACAGTGGTCGGTTAGGGTCCGTACATCCAAATATAGACATGACCAGAATGAACGTGAAAATGATCTCGCATCCAAAACCCTGACCGACGGTTATGTCAGCAGCAACCGTGTTCAAACCAAGGTTACTATGAGCGCTTTCGTTGGTCACACTAGAAATAAATGTTAACATTTTAAGAGTAATTGGTACCAAAACAAATACAAGAGAACCCCCTCATATTGTTATTCGGTTTCATATGAAATGTGCACATGCATTAAATAAGCCGCAGAATTATTATAATTTATGCAAATATCAGGACTGGAAAACACGAGGACTCGGTGTATTTATTGTTTTTAACTCATCAGTATGAAAACATAAGGGGTTATATTGCTGGCAGTTGTACATGTTATTAAACAAAAGCGAATTGGTCCATAAAACAAGAATTTAAAGTCAACATAAAGCATAATAAGATTTTATATTATTCGTATATAGATTGACACCCATTATTCTTCCAGACCGCACCCAGCCTCTTTAAATGCTCAAACGCCATTGTTTCGAAACATATGGGTGTCTCAACGTTCTGTGTAAATTATCTAATTGTAATACTTAAATAAAAACGCATGTAAATTACTTGGATATCGCAAATAGTAAACTAAGTTTCACCAATGTTTTACACGGATATCTCAAATCTCAATTGAATTACATGGATAATCACAAAAAGTAAACTGAGTTTCACCAATGTTATACACGGATATATCAAATGGTAAACTGAGTTTCACGAAGGGCATACAGTAAAATCTGAAATAGTTATATGAGTTTCACCAAGGGCGTAGATGGATATCCCAAATAGTGGACCGTTTCACCAATGTTATACATGGATATCTCAACTAGTTAATTGAATTTCGACAAAGTTATACAGGGATATCTCAAATAATAAACTGAATTTCACCAATGTTATACACGGATATCTCAAATAGTAATATGTTTTTTTAACCGACGCTATACACTAATATCTCAAATAGCAGACTGAGTTTCAACGACGGCAAATACGGATATCTCAAAAAGTAGACAGTGTTTCACCGAAGCCATACACAGACATCTGAAATAGCAGACTGAGTTTCGCCGACGGCGTACACGGATATCTCAAAAAGTAAACTGAGTTTCAAAGAAGGCAAATATATCTCAAAAAGTAAACAGAGTTTCACCGACGGCATATAAGGATATCGCAAATAGTAGAATGAGTTGGGTTCATCGACGGCAGACACGAATATCTCAAATAGTAAACTGAGGTGCACCGAAGGCAAACACTATATCTCAAATTGCAGACCAAGTTTCACCCACGGCAAACACGGATATCTCAAATAGTAGACTGAGTTTCACCGACGACAAAACACGGATATCTGAAATAGTAAAATGAGTGAGTTTCACCGATAGCAAACATGGATATCTCAAATAGTAGACTGACTTTTACCGACGGCAAACACGGATATTTCAAATAGTAGAGCGAGTTTCACCGACGGTAAACACGGATATCTCAAATAGTAGACGCATACACGGATATCTCAAAAGGTAGACAGAGTTTCACCGGCGGCATACACAGCTATCGAAATAGTAGAATGAGTCAGTTTCACCTACGGCAAACACGGATATCTCAAATAGTAGATTGAATTTCACCGACGGCAAACACGGATATCTCAAATAGTAGACTGAGTTTCACCGACGGCAAACACGAATATCTCAAACAGTAGACGCATACACGGATATCTCAAAAAGTAGACAGAGTTTCACAGACGGCATACACAGGTATCTCAAATAGTAGAATGAGTCAGTTTCACCTACGGCAAACACGGATATCTCAAATAGTAGACTGAGTTTCACCGACGGCATACACAGATATCTCAAATAGTAGATTGAATTTCACCGACGGCAAACACGGATATCTCAAATAGTAGACTGAGATTCACCGACGGCAAACACGAATATCTCAAACAGTAGACGCATACACGGATATCTCAAAAAGTAGACAGAGTTTCACAGACGGCATACACAGGTATCTCAAATAGTAGAATGAGTCAGTTTCACCTACGGCAAACACGGATATCTCAAATAGTAGACTGAGTTTCACCGACGGCAAACACGGATATCTCAAATAATAGATGAGATTCACCGACGGCAAACACGGATATCTCAAAAAGTAGATTGAGTTTCACCGACCGCAACCGCAGATATCTGAAATAGTTGACTGAGTTTTACCGACCGGCAAACACGGATATCTCAAATAGTAGACTGAGTTTCACCGACGGCAAACACGGATATCTCAAATAATAGATGAGATTCACCGACGGCAAACACGGATATCTCAAAAAGTAGACTGAGTTTCACCGACCGCAACCGCGGATATCTGAAATAGTTGACTGAGTTTTACCGACCGGCAAACACGGATATCTCAAAAGGTAGACTGAGTTTCACCAACTGTATACACGGATATCTCATTTATTACATTGAGTTTCACCAACGGTATACATGGATTTCTCAAATACTAAACGAGGTTTTACCAAGTTTATACACGGATATCTCAAATATTTACCACACTGAGGTTCACCGACGGCATACACGGATTTCTCCAAAAATACTAAACTGAGTTTCACCGACGGTATACAATGATATTCAAATAGTAGATTGAGTTTCACCGACGTTATACATGGGTATCACAAATACTAAACTGAGTTTCACCGACGGTATACACTGATATTCAAATAGTAGACTTGAGTTTCACCGACGTTATACATGGGTATCACAAATACTAAACTGAGTTCCACCGACGGTATACACTGATATTCAAATAGTAGACTGAGTTTCACCGACATTATACATAGGTATTACAAATACTAAACTGAGTTTCACCGACGGTATACACTGATATTCAAATAGTAAACTGAGTTTCACCGACGTTATACATGGGTATCACAAATACTAAACTGAGTTTCACCGACGGTATACACTGATATTCAAATACATGGGTATCACAAATAATAAACTGAGTTTCACCGACGGTATACACTGATATTCAAATAGTAGATTGAGTTTCACCGACGTTATACATGGGTATCACAAATACTAAACTGAGTTCCACCGACGGTATACACTGATATTCAAATAGTAGACTTGAGTTTCACCGACGTTATACATGGGTATCACAAATACTAAACTGAGTTTCACCGACGGTATACACTGATATTCAAATAGTAGACTGAGTTTCACCGACGTTATACATGGGTATCACAAATACTAAACTGAGTTTCACCGACGGTATACACTGATATTCAAATAGTAGACTGAGTTTCACCGACATTATACATAGGTATTGCAAATACTAAACTGAGTTTCACCGACGGTATACACTGATATTCAAATAGTAAACTGAGTTTCATCGACGTTATACATGGGTATCACAAATACTAAACTGAGTTTCACCGACTGTATACACTGATATTCAAATACATGGGTATCACAAATACTAAACTGAGTTTCACCGACGGTATACACTGATAATCAAGTAGTAAACGGAGTTTTACCGACGTTATACATGGGTATCACAAATACTAAAACTGAGTTTCACCGACGGTATACACCGATATTCAAATACTAAACTGAGTTTTACCGACGGTATACACTGATATTCAAATAGTAGACTGAGTTTCACCGACGTTATACATGGGTATCACAAATACTAAACTGAGTTTCACCGACGGTATACACTGATATTCAAATAGTAAACTGAGTTTCACCGATGTTATACATGGGTATCACAAAAACTAGACTGAGTTTCACCGACGGTATACACTGATATTCAAATAGTAAACTGAGTTTCACCGACGTTATACACGGGTATCACAAATACTAAACTGAGTCTACCA
This sequence comes from Cyrtodaria siliqua, assembly GCA_037043455.1. NCBI lineage: Eukaryota > Metazoa > Mollusca > Bivalvia > Adapedonta > Hiatellidae > Cyrtodaria > Cyrtodaria siliqua. The sequence continues at coordinate 79,629 of JAWPHD010007152.1, forward strand.
ACGGTCATCAATAAGCCGTCCCTGTATAACAATTTGAATACAGAGTAACAAGAATAACTTATCTTTGTTCTTACGGGTGGCGGGAGGTGTGCAATGCTAGTTCTACCCAGGAAAAATGGGTGGTCTGCCTCCACCACAAAAGACGACGGTCATATATAACCTTACATGTTTTTAAAATGACTTAAAATACCATACAAACAAATACACTTATCTTTGAATGTATACAACGCGCTATGTGTAAAGTTGTATGCACATGTTTTGTCTGGAAATAGTGCCAGATGTGTTTAAATGATGTAGTAATGGTATGAACGAAAGTCGGCTAGTCTGATTGCAGTATATCAATTGTTTATTGAATAAAAAATATATACTTATATAGACAAATATGAAGCTAAGTGTTCAGATAAAACGTTCACATGTGAATTTATAAAACGGACAGTTTTTAGTAAACACAAGAAACATATGTTTTATGAGATAAGATATTTTGGAAAACGTTAAAGGGACACAGGATAATCTTGAAGTAGTCATCAAGAAATCGACAAAACCTATATGGGCGCTCAACAAATCCAAAATCATTCAAGCGAAACGCCCTGCGCCTTTTACTGATACTTCTTATCAACTTGCAAAAAAATAGGATGAAAGGAGGAAGGGGTGAGCGGACAAGAAAAGCCGGACGGACGGACATACGGACGGACATACGGTCGGACGGTGGCAACCATATTTCGCGGAGCATATCAATAAGTAGTTTGTTTTAATCAAGCATCCGACATTACGTGGACCAAGTATTAACTTTCATACCCAATCCAACCCCTTCTCCAAGAAGCGAAAACATGGTTGGTTTGGATATGAAATAAAACCTTAATTTCGGCATAAAACGTTTGTTTATATAATTGTAAAAATTAAGACATTTAGTTGGTAATTTTAAACAGGATTTTTTCAAAAAACACTGTTTTTAAACGTATTTTATTGTCGAAATATCCGTTATAATAAAATTCTGCTAATATCAGCTTTCCCATGGCGGGACCACGTAATGATTTTCACGTTAAACATGCTTGCATATATTTAAATAAAAGGTAATAAAAATGTGAAAAAGATTAATGATTCTTTGTAATTTTACTAAAGGTTTAACATATATTATTGGTGCTATATACTCGACACTTCTTTGTAATTATATTAAAGGTTTAACATATATTATTGGTGCTGTATAATCGACACTTATCTTTGTAATTCTACTAAAGGTTTAACATATATTATTGGTGCTATATAATCGACACTTATCTTTGTAATTCTACCAAAGGTTTAACATATATTATTGGTGCTATAAACTCGACACTTATCTTTGTAATTCTAATGAAGGTTTAACATATATTATTGGTGCTATATAATCGACACTTATCTTTGTAATTCTACTAAAGTTTTAACATATATTATTGGTGCTATATACTCGACACTTATCTTTGTAATTCTACTAAAGGTTTAACATATATTATTGGTACTATATAGTCGAAACTTATCTTTGTAATTCTACTAAAGGTTTAACATATATTATTGGTGCTGTATAATCGACACTTATCTTTGTAATTCTACTAAAGGTTTAACATATATTATTGGTGCTATATACTCGACACTTATCTTTGTAATTCTACTAAAGGTTTAACATATATTATTGGTGCTATATACTCGACACTTATCTTTGTAATTCTACTAAAGGTTTAACATATATTATTGGTGCTGTTTAATCGACACTTATCTTTGTAATTCTACTGAAGGTTTAACATATATTATTGGTGCTATATAGTCGACATTTATCTTTGTAATTCTACTAAAAGTTTAACATATTATTGGTGCTATATAATTGACACTTATCTTTGTAATTCTACTAAAGGTTTAACATATATTATTGGTGCTATATAATCGACACTTATCTTTGTAATTCTACTAAAGGTTTAATATATATTATTGGTGCTGTATAATCGACACTTATCTTTGTAATTCTACTAAAGGTTTAACATATATTATTGGTGTTCTATAATCGACACTTATCTTTGTAATTCTACTAAAGGTTTAACATATGTTATTGGTGTTCTATAATCGACACTTATCTTTGTAATTCTACTAAAGGTTTAACATATATTATTGGTGCTATATACTCGACACTTATCTTTGTAATTATATTAAAGGTTTAACATATATTATTGGTGCTGTATAATCGACACTTATCTTTGTAATTCTACTAAAGGTTTAACATATATTATTGGTGCTATATACTCGACACTTATCTTTGTAAATCTACTAAAGGTTTAACATATATTATTGGTGCTATATACTCGACACTTATCTTTGTAATTCTACTAAAGGTTTAACATATATTATTGGTGCTGTTTAATCGACACTTATCTTTGTAATTCTACTGAAGGTTTAACATATATTATTGGTGCTATATAGTCGACATTTATCTTTGTAATTCTACTAAAAGTTTAACATATTATTGGTGCTATATAATTGACACTTATCTTTGTAATTCTACTAAAGGTTTAACATATATTATTGGTGCTATATAATCGACACTTATCTTTGTAATTCTACTAAAGGTTTAATATATATTATTGGTGCTGTATAATCGACACTTATCTTTGTAATTCTACTAAAGGTTTAACATATATTATTGGTGTTCTATAATCGACACTTATCTTTGTAATTCTACTAAAGGTTTAACATATATTATTGGTGTTCTATAATCGACACTTATCTTTGCAATTCTACTAAAGGTTTAACATATATTATTGGTGTTCTATAATCGACACTTATCTTTGTAATTCTACTAAAGGTTTAACATATATTATTGGTGCTATATACTCGACACTTATCTTTGTAATTCTACTAAAGGTTTAACATAAATTATTGGTGCTATATAGTCGACACTTATCTTTGTAATTCTACTAAAAGTTTAACATATTATTGGTGCTATATAATTGACACTTATCTTTGTAATTCTACTAAAGGTTTAACATATATTATTGGTGCTATATAATCGACACTAATCTTTGTAATTCTACTAAAGGTTTAATACATATTATTGGTGCTGTATAATCGACACTTATCTTTGTAATTCTACTAAAGGTTTAACATATATTATTGGTGTTCTATAATCGACACTTATCTTTGTAATTCTACTAAAGGTTTAACATATATTATTTGTGCTATATAGTCGAAACTTATCTTTGTAACTCTACTAAAGGTTTAACATATATTATTGGTGCTGTATAATCGACACTTATCTTTGTAATTCTACTAAAGGTTTAACATATATTATTGGTGCTATATACTCGACACTTATCTTTGTAATTCTACTAAAGGTTTAACATATATTATTGGTGCTATATACTCGACACTTATCTTTGTAATTCTACTAATGGTTTAACATATATTATTGGTGCTGTTTAATCGACACTTATCTTTGTAATTCTACTAAAGGTTGAACATATATTATTGGTGCTATATAGTCGACATTTATCTTTGTAATTCTACTAAAAGTTTAACATATTATTGGTGCTATATAATTGACACTTATCTTTGTAATTCTACTAAAGGTTTAACATATATTATTGGTGCTATATAATCGACACTTATCTTTGTAATTCTACTAAAGGTTTAATATATATTATTGGTGCTGTATAATCGACACTTATCTTTGTAATTCTACTAAAGGTTTAACATATATTATTGGTGTTCTATAATCGACACTTATCTTTGTAATTCTACTAAAGGTTTAACATACATTATTGGTGTTCTATAATCGACACATATCTTTGCAATTCTACTAAAGGTTTAACATATATTATTGGTGTTCTATAATCGACACTTATCTTTGTAATTCTACTAAAGGTTTAACATATATTATTGGTGCTATATAGTCGACACTTATCTTTGTAATTCTACTAAAAGTTCAACATATTATTGGTGCTATATAATTGACACTTATCTTTGTAATTCTACTAAAGGTTTAACATATATTATTGGTGCTATATAATCGACACTTATCTTTGTAATTCTACTAAAGGTTTAATATATATTATAGGTGCTGTATGATCGACACTTATCTTTGTAATTCTACTAAAGGTTTAACATATATTATTGGTGTTCTATAATCGACACTTATCTTTGTTATTCTACTAAATGTTTAACATATATTATTGGTGTTCTATAATCGACACTTATCTTTGCAATTCTACTAAAGGTTTAACATATATTATTGGTGCTATATAATAGACACATATCTTTATAATTCTACTAAAGTTTTAACATATATTATTGGTGCTGTATAATCGACACTTATCGTTGTAATTCTACTAAAGGTTTAACATATATTATTGGTGCTGTATACTCGACACTTATCTTTGTAATTCTACTAAAGGTTTAACATATATTATTGGTGCTATATAATCGACACTTATCTTTGTAATTTTACTAAAGGTTTAACATATATTATTGGTGCTATATAATCGACACTTATCTTTGTTATTCTTCTAAAGGTTTAACATATATTATTGGTGCTGTATAATCGACACTTATCTTTGTAATTCTACTAAAGGTTTAACATATATTATTGGTGCTATATAATCCACACTTATCTTTGTAATTCTACTAAAGTTTTAACATAAATTATTGGTGTTATATAATCGACACTTATCTCTGTAATTCTACTAAAGGTTTAACATATATTATTGGTGCTATATAATCGACACTTATCTGTGTTATTCTACTAAAGGTTTAACATATATTATTGGTGTTATATAATCGACACTTATCTTTGTAATTCTACTAAAGGTTTAACGTATATTATTGGTGCTTTATAATAGACACTTATCTTTGTAATTCTACTACGGTTTAACATATATTATTGGTGCTATATAATCGACACATATCTTTGTAATTCTACTATAGGTTTAACATATATTATTGGTGCTGTATAATCGACACTTATCGTTGTAATTCTACTATAGGTCTAACATATATTATTGGTGCTGTATAATCGACACTTATCTTTGTAATTCTACTAAAGGTTTAACATATATTATTGGTGCTATATAATCGACACTTATCTTTGTAATTCTATTAAAGGTTTGACATATATCATTGGTGCTATATAATCGACACTTATCTTTGTAATTCTACTAAAGGTTTAACATATTTTATTGGTGCTGTATAATCGACACTTATCTTTGTAATTCTACTTAAGGTTTAATATATATATTGGTGCTATATAATCGACACTTATCGTTGTAATTTTATTAAAGGTTTAACATATATTATTGGTGCTATATAATCGACACTTATCGTTGTAATTCTACTAAAGGTTTAACATATATTATTGGTACTATAAGACACTTATCTTTGTAATTCTACTAAATGTTTAACATATATTATTGGTGCTATATAATCGACACTTATCGTTGTAATTCTACTAAAGGTTTAACATATATTATTGGTACTATAAGACACTTATCTTTGTAATTCTACTAAATGTTTAACATATATTATTGGTGCTATATAATCGACACTTATCTTTGTAATTCTACTAAAGGTTTACCATACATTATTGGTGCTATATAATCGACACTTATCTTTGTAATTCTACTAAAGGTTTAACATATATTATTGCTGCTATATAATCGACACTTATCGTTGTAATTCTACTAAAGGTTTAACATATATTATTGGTGCTATAAAATCGACACTTATCTTTGTAATACTACTAAAGGTTTAACATATATTATTTGTGCTATATAATCGACACTTATCTTTGTAATTTTACTAAAGGTTTACCATACATTATTGGTGCTATATAATCGACACTTATCTTTGTAACTCTACTAAAGGTTTAACATATATTATTGGTGCTATATAATCGACACTTATCTTTGTTATTCTACTAAAGGTTTACATATATTATTGGTGCTATATAATCGACACTTATCTTTGTAATTTTACTAAAGGTTTAATATATATTATTGGTGCTATAAAATCGACACTTATCGTTGTAATTTTACTAAAGGTTTAACATATATTATTGGTGCTATATAATCGACACTTATCTTTGTAATTCTACTAAAGGTTTAACTTATATTATTGGTGCTATATAATCGACACTTATCTTTGTAATTCTACTAAAGGTTTAACATATATTATTGGTGCTATATAATCGAAACTTATCTTTGTAATTTTACTAAAGTTTTAACATATATTATTGGTGCTATATAATCGACTCTTATCTTAGTAATTCTACTAAAGGTTTAACATATATTATTGGTGCTATGTAATCGACACTTATCTTTGTAATTTTACTAAAGTTTTAACATATATTATTGGTGCTATATAATCGACTCTTATCTTAGTAATTCTACTAAAGGTTTAACATATATTATTGGTGCTATATAATCGACACTTATCTTAGTAATTCTACTAAAGGTTTAACGTATATTATTGGTGCTATATAATCGACACTTATCTTAGTAATTCTACTAAAGGTTTAACATATATTATTGGTGCTATATAATCGACACTTATCTTAGTAATTCTACTAAAGGTTTAACATATATTATTGGTGCTATATAATCGACACTTATCTTAGTAATTCTACTAAAGGTTTAATATATATTATTGGTGCTATATAATCGACACTTATCTTTGTAATTCTACTAAAGGTTTAACATATATGATTGGTGCTATATAATCGACACTTATCTTTGTAATTTTACTAAAGGTTTATCATATATTATTGGTGCTATATAATCGACACTTATCGTTGTAATTCTACTAAAGGTTTAACATATATTATTGGTACTATAAGACACTTATCTTTGTAATTCTACTAAATGTTTAACATATATTATTGGTGCTATATAATCGACACTTATCGTTGTAATTCTACTAAAGGTTTAACATATATTATTGGTACTATAAGACACTTATCTTTGTAATTCTACTAAATGTTTAACATATATTATTGGTGCTATATAATCGACACTTATCTTTGTAATTCTACTAAAGGTTTACCATACATTATTGGTGCTATATAATCGACACTTATCTTTGTAATTCTACTAAAGGTTTAACATATATTATTGCTGCTATATAATCGACACTTATCGTTGTAATTTTATTAAAGGTTTAACATATATTATTGGTGCTATATAATCGACACTTATCTTAGTAATTCTACTAAAGGTTTAACATATATTATTGGTGCTATATAATCGACACTTATCGTTGTAATTCTACTAAAGGTTTACCATACATTATTGGTGCTATATAATCGACACTTATCTTTGTAATTTTACTAAAGGGTTAACATATATTATTGGTGCTATATAATTGACACTTATCTTTGTAATTCTACTAAAGGTTTACATATATTATTGGTGCTATATAATCGACACTTATCTTTGTAATTCTACTAAAGGTTTAATATATATTATTGGTGCTATGTAATCGACACTTATCTTTGTAATTCTACTAAAAGTTCAACATATTATTGGTGCTATATAATTGACACTTATCTTTGTAATTCTACTAAAGGTTTAACATATATTATTGGTGCTATATAATCGACACTTATCATTGTAATTTTACTAAAAGTTTAACATATATTATTGGTGCTATATAATCGACACTTATCTTTGTAATTCTACTAAAAGTTTAACATATATTATTGGTGCTATATAATCGACACTTATCTTTGTAATTTTACTGAAGATTCAATATATATTATTGGTGCTATATAATCGACACTTATCTTTGTATGGTGACTTCCGAAGTACCGGTGAAATGGGCTATTTAATCTCGTATCTTGCATATCCGGAGCTCGTTTTTTTATATTTTTAGCATGGAAGCTCAAAGTTCGTGTTGTATGGGTTCGAGAATACAGAACCTGCAGGATGAGCTCCGACTTACCCCTTTAGTATCAGCGACCCAATTATTCCGCCCCCGCACTGGGCACAGACGTACAACACCCCTCGTAACGGACTGATCTTCATGGCAACCGACATTGCTATGGATACGGCTGGATTCATGTGACCGCCTGACACGTGACCAAACATCTGCATACACACCGCAACCATGATTCCAAACGTGAATGCTATCTTAAAATAGAAAAAAACAGTGTTTATTTAAGTCACATCATGTACTACTTTGTAAAATAATAAAAAAAAATCTAAAAAAGAAATTAACTTTTATAGAATTTAAACTGATAATGGTACTTACAAATCTTGACCAATGATGTTAAAGTACTGTGTCCTGTTAGGGTCATGTAACCATCGCATCTTACCATCGACTATCGACCATCGCATCTTAACATCGACCATCGCAGCTTACCATCGCATCTTACCATCTACCCTCGCATCATACCATCGACCATCGCATCTTACCATCGCATCTTACCATCGACCATCGCATCTTACCATCAACCATCGCATTTTACCATCGTATCTTACCATCGACCCTCGCATCATACCATCGACCATCGCATCTTACCATCGACCATAGCATCTTACCATCGACCATTGACCATCGACTTTCAATTCCAATGCTGATCAAGATATCATACGGTGTCCTGTTAGGGTCATGTTACCATCGCATCTTACCATCAAGCATCGACCTAGGTCAATGCTCGATGGTAAGATGCGATGGTCGATGGTAAGATGCGATGGTCGATTGTAGGATGCGATGCTCGATGATAAGATGCGATGGTAAGATGCGATGGTCGATGGTAAGATGCGATTGTAAGATGCGATGCTCGATGATAAGATGCGATGGTAAGATGCGATGGTCGATGGTAAGATGCGATGGTCGATGGTCCATTTATTTACAACATATTTAGTAAACTGATGCAAGTTCTGAAGGGAATACAAATAAATATGCTCCAATGACAGCTATTTAGTCAATGTGTCAATTTCTGATGGGAATGAATAGAATCATTTTTGATATCTGTTTAACATGTGGACACACCGCCTTAAATGAACGTGTCTATGCGGTCCTTTTCATTCATTTGGTTCGTTAAGACGTGCTCGACCTCTAGTCCAATGAAAAACGTCGTTATATAATGGTAGCCGTGAAAATAGACTGGTTTAAAACCCAAATAAGTGCAAAAATCAGTTTACTCAAATTGGGACAGGGCCCAGATATTATACATAGATACCAAGATGTGGAACAAATATTATATATAGATATCAAAATAATAAATAAAACGTTGCTCCACCTTAGCAACTTCGCATATGAGAGGAGAAACGACGATGCCATTAAGCTGTGGGAAAGTGACGCTTCTTACAAATGGTGGCTTCATACAGTACTGGTTCTACCCAAGAAAATTGGTGTGGCCTGTCTCAACACAAAAACAAATCGACCATCATAATATTATGGCCTAACATATGCTAAAACTGACGTAAAACACCATTCAAAAAACAAACACACGAACAGGTGAAGGACACGAAAGAAATACACAAAAGGCGAATGTGATTTGTCCCCAAATAACCACTATAAATTACGCTAGCTACGTTATCTAACATTGATATGCAAATGATCAACAAGTTGTGGGCAATCGTTTGATCTACTTTAAGTGTAATGTTTATTATCGGTCGAGATTCACACGTAATACATGTTACCTACGATTTGTTGGAAATGTTGAACATTAATAAGAAAAGATTATTTAACTGGTTGGTTTTAAAATAAAAGAAATCCTTCACGAGATAGTAAGTGTGTTGGTTTTTCCAAGAATGAGTGGACGTGAGTGAAAAAACTAAAAACACATACCATCACATACCAGTGAAGGATTTCCATGTAATCGAACATTACACTGAAGTAATATATTGTTGGCATTTTAAACCAGTTTGTGTATGATGTTAACTGCCATGTTTGATTTGTACGCATGAACAGTATCGACAAAATGGCGTGGATGTACTCACAACTTCAACGATTTAATGATTCAACACTTCATCAACGTTTAATGATTCAACACTTCATCAACGTTTAATGATTCAACACTTCAGCTATCATTGTAACTTCAGATTGTTACTACTTTGTCCAATATATCGGTCTATTGACCTTTTGATCAAGTTAGAAGTCATGAAGTCAGAAGTCCATACAGGTCTACAAACGAAACAGTTTTGCCGCGTCCGTGTTGCGTATAAGTCGAAATATTGAACAAAAGTGTAACAATTTAAAGTGTTCATACTACTTCCCTTAATGGAAAACGTACTGAAGATTAAGTTCATCTGTAGTTATTTTTGCATTCCCGGTTAGTCGATTATTATGTTTATCTATCGATTATAAATTTTCTTTCACAGAAAAATTCTGATATTTCCTCGATAGAAAGGTAATTTATGAAAATTACTCACTTTGACATATTGTGCGGATCCTGCTGTCCCTGTTACAGCAGACATTGTTGCAATGAACACAAGCAACATTGTAGCAACGAATTCAGCAATGACAGCTCGCCACAGCTCCCAGGTCTTTACCTCGCCCCGTATGTCCAACAAGTCCAAAGCCTGACCTAGTCGAATTTTGTCTAAGCGATTTGCGATGTAGAGAAAGTAGCCGTCCATGCTTCCACTTCTACTACTGGCTTCTGACGATGGTGCCGTGGAGCTGTCTGAAATAAGTTGAATTTGCGTTTTACGGCGCACCTACAAGGTTATGGCGTCAACAGGGATGAACATTCCAGGCACATTCTCCATTCACATCTAGATAAAAGTACAACTTACAACATTCTTACGTGTAGAACTGCAGAGTTGCTACGAATTCTGCTGTAAACACTCAATTGTTTTCTGCAACCACTCAAGTAGAACATGAAACAATACAGGGATGATGATGAAGACCTATAATGAACATGGCAACACTGAGAAAAAAATGAACATGAATTCGGGAGGTGGGGTGGAGTTTACGCCTCTGCTTGGATAGGCAGTGGCCCTATTCCTTCCCGAGAACAACACAGGGCTGTCTGAAATGAAGAAAGTGTGTATCAAATAAAACAATATTCGTGTCATTTCATATGCATTGGATTGCCTCGTTCTAAGCCACTGCCATCTTATGGAAAGCCTCGGCTGCCTTCTGTTGGCCAATTACATTTTGTGCCGTAGGCTTTGTAAGTCGTTTTGTGCATTTTCTAAGTTGTTATGTGCATTTTCTAAGTTGTGATGTGAATTTCGTAAGTAGTTATGTGCATTTCGTAAGTTGTTATGTGTATTTTCTAAGTTGTCCTGTGCATTTTCTAAGTTGTTATGTACATTTCGTAAGTTGTTATGTGCATTGTTTAAGTTGTGATGTGCATTGTTTAAATAAACGTAATATTAACGTGCTATTTGTTGAAAATAAACATATTTTAAGTTTTCCTGAAAAGAGTCCCAGAGTACTTAAAATATGTTTGTTTTCAACAAATAACACCTGAAGTCCAGACTCTATTGAAACTATATCTTTAGGACGTCCTATTGGTTAAAAGATTGAGGGGCTATAAACCTTAGGACTACACACAAAGATATTTATTTATTCTTTTTTTTTTTCTTTTTTTTTCAGACCAAGATTGTCAGACAATCCCTTACATATTTTGAAATCAGTTTTATGTTCTAAGAATGTATTGTATAATGTACCTAGCCCAATTTCTTTTAACTAGGCAGAGCATAGCGTCCGCTCCTGGAGGCGCCATTTCTACCGGTGTTTCCTTCAAAACTTTTTCCGATAAAAAGTCTACTTAACGACGACTTGTATTCTGCACAAGACAACTTACGAAATGTACATAACAACTTATGAAATGCACATGACAACTTAGAAATTGCACATAACAACTTAAAAAATGCACATAACAACTTACGAAATGCACATAACAACTTAGAAAATGCACAATACAACTTAGAGTATGCACATAACAACCTACGAAATGCACATAACAACTTACGAAATGCACATAACAACTTAGAAAATGCACAAGACAACTAAGAATATGCACATAACCACCTACGAAATGCACATAACAATATACTAAATGTACATAACAACTTACGAAACGCATATAACAACTTAGAAAATGCACAAAACAACTTAAAAAATGCACATAACAACTTACGTAATGCACATAACAACTTACGAAATGCACATAACAACTTAAAAGATGCACAATGCACAAAACAACCAACGAAATGCACATGACAACTTATGCACCACATGGACGAAGACACAACTACGTCAAAATAGAATATGTTTTCTTCCAAATTAGGTTTAAAACATCTAGTGCATAATTCTAGTTCAGGAGAAAATGATGTAAATGTAACAATTAAAGTTATCTGCCCTTTGCTTGGATGGTGAAGGTCACATCCACATTTGCTTTGTCACGTTGCAATATACCACTCAAGATACAACTATAAGCAAAGTTTGAAAGGTCTTAGTGCATACAGTTTGTGAAAAATTGACCTAAATCGAATTCTTTAACGTGCTCGGAGGATAGACCTATACACGAGACCGCCCGGTTTACGTCCGCATCCGACGGACGAGGCTAAGGAAAAGTGTCTTGCCCAAGAACACACCGACGAAACTCAGTGGCACCACGGAGGATTAAACCCAGGGCCTCCTGTTACAGATATAAACACTGTTTGATGTCATTGTCGTGTAAAACGGCGACAAAAACCGTCATGTAGCGCGCTGCGGGGAAAGTAAGTTAGGTTAATGTCTATTGCGGGCCCATAGTTTATTTTAGGGAACTGTCGGCGGAAGACAGGTCATGGAGAGAGAATTATCTCAAGGCGCAAACGTATATACACGAGTACGTTTGTTTAGTATTGTACCTTGTACGACATAGACGCATTTAGCCAAACTCACCACCAGATTCTATCACTATAACGAGATCACACACTCTATATTCAATATTGGGCTGTTCTTTTTTTATTTTCCATCATGCTGTCGCATGAATGATTTAAGTACCGGTGGTCCAGAGTGGTGAAGCACTGTTTCAAGTTCACCGCTGCGGTCGTGGGTACGAATCCAGCTCGTTCCCAGATTTCATGAGGCATACAGTACTTGTCCTACTTATGAAAATGTGGATGGTCTGCCTCCCTAACGAAAAAATCGACTATCATATATAACCTAAAATATGCTGAAGATGACTTAAACACCATGCAACAAACATATATTTTTTTTATTGTTTGTTTTGGTGGAGCCAAAATCCCGATCGCCGTTTTCTCTTTAATGTGAAGGTATATAGAAAACAATCTATCAACCAGGATCCGGTGCCAAAGATACAGATTGTGTCCGTTGCCAGAATCTCAAGCATTTTTTATAAAGCAACCAGGATCCGGTGCTCTGAGATTTAGACATGATGTAAATATTTGCAGATTTTTAGACTAAACAGTTAACAGCAGTTGCAAACCAGTTTGGGATCACATTAAATCAGTCAGAGAGAACATATGGAAGTTTGACTTTTTAAAGTCATCAACTTTGTATCGACCGGTTAAGAGTAAGCTTGTTAGGAATTATTCTGCATTTGTTGTACATAAAGAAAATGTATTTCGAAGGATATGATATTCAAATGTTCCGTCGCATAAAGTTTTTTTCTTATACATACGATACTGTATCTTTATGTTCGAATTGTTTAACACCAGTGTCCATTTTCCCTCTGTTTTTACCAACCAGGGTCCGTTACAAGTGCAACCAGAATCAAGGTAACGCAGTTTTGAGCAACCAGGGTCCGTTACGTCTATCCACCGTGATATTAGCAGTGTCTTCGCGATTGAGCATATTTATGTAAAGTAACTTAATTAATACGACATTCTTAATCGGCCTCCGTAGCGCAGTAGGTTAACGTGCTGTCTTAGTATGCGTTCAAGATTGCATAGTTCTCTACATAGTGATGTATTTACGTTATGCCTTACGCATTTTACTTGTTCCCTTTCGTTCAACAATACAAACATGTATATAGTTACATTGCAAGCCATTAAATATATTCATCGAGTTGAATAGTCTGTAGTTATCGGATATCTGAGCAAATTGCTAGTGAGTAGTAGTTTTTATTTACCCTCGCTGTATTGCATGACGCATTTTAGCGAGCTTTTCTGTAGTGTTTTTCGGAGTGCAGAGTCCTGGAAAGGTCCGGGGAAGGTTGGTATGTCTCGTCCAAAGCCGATTATGGTTGGTCGCAGCAGTAGATTATGGTTGGTGGTACATCGGAGTGGAAACGTCGATAGAAGGTTTGTAGTTCCAAGTAGATTTTGGAAGTTCAAAGTCGATTAGAAGATTTTGGCCAATCGGATTGCCTGCAGAATTTTGACTAGGTCAATCCGATTGCCGGCTCGAAAGTAGATTCAGAAGGTTTCAGCCAATCAGCACACAGGAGATTTGAAGTCTTTCTAGTAGGTCAATCCGGGTCCATGGAGAATCCGTGATGGCCATGTCCCGTGATGTTTACGATCCGGCTGCATGAGCTGCCCGTGTTCTGTTGGTGAAGACTTCTCCGTTGTACTCACTGATCTTGAAGTCGTAAGATAAATCAGGATCAGTGAGTATCCCGCAGGGTTTCTCCAACGTCGGCATCCATGGTGAGTTAGGGTGAGTGTGCGTCGTAATCCATCGTCGATGCCCCATGTCATCTATGCGGAGACTCGCAGTGACATGGAGTATCTCGCTGGTTCAACGTCTGATTTCCAGTAGAAGGTTATTAATCGTCCATCTTTAGGGCCACGTTAAAAACCGATAAAAACATATGTAACACATGTTTGAGGCGATGTCCATACCTTCACGCGGCTCTACACTGCATAGCGCTATACAGTGCAGGGCGGATGATCCCAGACAGCGGCACGCCTTGCGGAGTCACTTTGTCACTGACGGCCGCAAGACGTCCTGCCTGTTCGATGGTCTGAACTGGAATGTCTGGAGCAAATTGCTATATAAACGTTTAGGCTTATATACCCGTATTCGCTGGGTGGTACAATTTCAAAGTTACCGAAGCGTTTATCACGCCTATTATGCAAATGCCTCGATATACGCTATGACAATATACCAGCCTGAACCATGTAGACAACACAACCAGCAAAGAACTTCGTCTATAGGCGTTCTTATGTTTAAAAAAACTTGAAATTGTATTATTTAATCGGGATTGTGTAGCTTTAAGCAACAAACAAGGTTTTACGCAAGCAAAAAAAACTGCCGATAAGTAAATAAACATGACCGCCGGCCTGTGACAAACAATTATTGGTATAATTAATGAAAATCTGAAAAATTAACAACATGCATTGAACGCATTTGAACTATACTGTAATAAATGGAAACTAACAGTAAATGTCGCTAAAACAAATGTCATTGCTTTTAGTCATGGAAGATGCAAAACTAATTTGAATTTTACACTAAATCAAAAAGCTATAGAAATTGTAAATGAATATAAGTATTTAGGGTTGTTTTTATCTCATAGTGGCTCTTATATTGCAGCCAAAAAAACACACAGCGGAACAGAGGAATAAAGCTCGTTTCGCTCTTTTAAAGAAAATACTTGTTTTACATTTACCATTTGATATGCAGATTGATCTATTCGCAAAAAATGGTTAAACCAGTTTTACTTTATGGTTCTGAACTTTGGGGATTTGGAAATATTGATGTTATCGAACGCGTTCAGTTACAATTGTATAAGTATGAGTTCAATCTAAACTCTCCATTATCTTCCTAAATGATATATGGTGGACTTGGGGTTATGCCACTACATGTCGATATACAAACACGAATTATATCATTTCGGTCAAAACTTATTCGAGATTATTGTGACGACAATAAGTTATCTTCGTAAACATATTCTGTCGTCCTAGCATTAACAGACGCAAAACAGATAAAGTCAACATGGATAAATAATATAAAAAACCTACTTTGTACATTAGGTTTTTCGGGAATTTGGTACCCGCAAAGTTTCACAAACGCAAACAGGCTGGTTAAGTCAGCAAACCAAAAACTTAAAGACCTTTATATACAAAAATGGATATCAACAGTTGATATATCATCCTCAAGTAACATTTACAGATCTTTTAAATCAAACTTTAGAAAATGTAAATATATATCCATTTTACCTACTTATCAATGCAGGCAATTTATAAAATTCCGAACAAAAACCCATAGACTTCCCGTCGAAACAGGTAGATGGAATGGCAAACCATTAAACGAAAGAGTTTGCATAGTATGTAACAATCAAGATATAGGGGACGAATTTCACTACATTCTGACCTGTTATAATTCTATAGAACAAAGAAAAAAGTACTTAAAACCGTACTTACTATACACGTCCAAATATATTAAAATGTCAACAACTTGTGAGTACAAATAACAAAGACAAGATTTAATAAAAGTATGCAACTTCATTGACGTTATTCTGAAAAATGTATAATTGTGTATCGATTTATACACATTAAAGCAGTTTTAGCCATTTTTGTTTATATTACATATATATTGCACTCGTGTGTATTTTATAAAACTACCAAGTTCTAGAACTTTCTATAGTACATAAACTAAATGACGACAATACACAGACAGTGACTTTCTTCCATTATGAATGTTTAACTGTATTGTGTGTTTTTTTTAATATTATATTGTTATACACAAGTCACTTTAATGAAATAAGTTACTTTAATACCACTTACTTAGACATAGGAACCCCGACAATACCTTTTCACAGGTTTCGGTTTCGTATTAATCGTCAATGTATAAATACTGGGGGTATCTCTACCTGTTATTTCTTGCATACCGGACAAGGATATCCGTCATTTTACCGGGGCTAGATTATAAGAATCTTTCATGGTATCAAGTGAAGATAGGGAAGTCCAACCCGAGATATGTGTTTTTTATCGGAACCGAGGCTCTGCCGAGGTTCCGATTAAAACACTTATATCGAGGGTTGGATTTCCCTATCTGAACCGAATACCCATGATAGATTCTTTTTCTTGCAGAGAGACGCCGCCATCTAATAACGTTTTGCATGTTTTCCTGCATACCGGATGTTGGCGTGCGTGAATTTTATCTCGACCCTAGGGTAAGAGGGAAATATCTAGCCCCGATAAATGACGGATATCCTTGTCCGGTATGCAAGAAATTTCCATCTCTTCCTAGAGTCGAGATAAAATTCACGCGCGCCAACATCCGGTATGCAAGAATACATGCAAAACGTTAGTAGCTGGCGGTGTCAACGCGCAACATGTCTCTGATATGCAAGAACAATAATATATCATGGGTATTCGGTTCAGATAGGGAATTCCAACCGTCGGTATAAGTGTTTTAATCGGAACCTCGGCAGATCTTCGGTTCCAATAAAAACACTTATACCTCGGGTTGGAATATAAGAATCGTTCATGGGTATCCGGTGAAGATAGGGAATTCCAACACGAGGTATACGTGCTTTTATCGCGCGTGAATTTGATCTCGACCCTAGGGTGAGATGGAAATATCTAGCCCCGGTAAAATGACGGATATCATTTTCTTGCATACCGGACAAGGATATCCGTCATTTTACCGGGGCTAGATATTTCCATCTCACCCTAGGGTCGAGATAAAATTCACACGCGCGCCAACATCCGGTATGTAGGAAAACATGCAAAACGTTAGTAGCTGGCGGCGTCAACGCACAAAATGTCTCTGATATGCAAGAAAAAGAATCTATCATGGGTATTCGGTTCAAATACGCAATTCCAACCCTCGTACTAAGTGTTTTAATCGGAACCTCGGCAGAGCCTCGCTTCCAATAAAAACACTTATAACTCGGGTTGGAATTTCCTATCTTCACCGGATACCCATGAAAGAGTCTTATACTCTCCACCTGTGTACATGTTGTGCACTATAATAAGGCGCATGCTGAATTATGTTTTATAATAACGTACCGTTAAACACATAAACATTGCAGCTTAAAGTTAAATTCTTAATTTCCTACCTGTAAATATTAACTCCAGTATCGGTTTACACAGTGTTCGAAGAAATATCTTTAGACAGCACGTCGAAGTCCCGTGCAAATAATAATTTTCATGTAGATACCAGACAAAACGATCATTTATTTTGTTTACACCAATTATATATTAGGACTTAGTTAATTTGTGTATTGTATATGTACATGTTTGTATGCTTAAAGTAATAGGGATATACCTGGGCTAAATCTCAATGACGTCATATATTGTGTAAATCTCTCAATACAATGTCTGACATAATAAACTTATACTTTTTGTATATAACGTGTATGTAAATGAACTGTTTGTCCGAAATCATTGACCGTTTCAATTTATGTTTAGAACATACTATATCTGAGATCGAGCCCTATTGAACCAACATTGCATATTGTCACATTTTGATTTTCATACATATATAGACCTAAATTCAATACTTAATATTACCCATAATTCAAAATTAAATATGTTACTATTATTTGTATTACAGTTTAAGTCTAGATGGTTAAAAGGAGGGAGACAAGCATATTTAATTAAATATATACGTGTCTATGCATGCTCAGTTGTCTCCCCTCTGACACCAATGAGCAATAGTATCATATCTCTCTTGACTAACATCATACTTTCTTATTTGACTCTATGACTATTTTGTGAAAACTATCAGTTCTGCTCTGCACTGTCATCATTTCTCTCGCTGTACTACCACCTTTATTTGTCATAACGATTACCATTTACAACTTGCATTATATATTATATCCATTGCTGTTTTATACATGTAAAATCTTAGAATAAAATAATTTGAATAGAATTGAAGAGAATTATCAAACTGAAATAAGTGTTGCTGTTTTTATCAAAAGCAATAGCTAAGCAATATATGCCTACTGCAATGTAACTGGTGTTCATTTAAAGGGACACATGGCAATCTTGATTTTTTAAAAACTAGCAGCGTCTCGTTAGTTTTTCTACATAAATTTCATTTGTTCAATCATTAATGTTAATTATAAGAATTGTATTAAGCCATTTTTTTTTGCATATTATTATTTTTTTATATTATTGCACCAGTATATTATTGCACCAGTAATATATTAAAACTTATAGTATAATAAGACGAAATAGTAAATACTTAAAATTTGATTTATTTAAATTTTACCAGGGTAAAAGTAAAAATGATACTCGATATATAAATCGAGACACCCATTTCGAATACTTCAAAAAGTCCAGACTCAATTGTCACCATTACGTTCAAGATACGTGTCTCCGGATTGCGCTTGTTCTGTATTTGTTGTCGGAGGGACTATAAACCTTAGAACGACACACACACACACACACACACACACACTTCAGATACTTCAAATGTGAATTGCCCTTGGTAAAATGCGTAACCCTATAAAAAAAATTATTGCGTGGGGTGGTGGGTAGGGTGGGGGTCAGTTGGTCAAAGGTCAAGGTAGCGATAACTTTGAAAGCGTCACACTCATCTTCATTAAACTTCATATGTACATTGGTGAGAGAATGATCCCTTGTATTTTGGTGTCGGTAGGTCAAGGTCAAGGTCACCGTGACTTTATATGGAAATAAGCGATAGTTTCGAAACCACTGCACAACACTCAAGAAACTTCATAAATTGCCATTGGGGAGCGGAGGAAATATATTTTATTTTGGGGAAGTAGGTCAAAGTTCAAGGTCACTATGTCCTTATATGGAAATACTCATTCCTAAAAAATACTTGAAACCAAAATATAAAACGCATCAAACTTTATAAGTACATTGTACATGATAAAGAAGAGGAACCCTATTGTGTTTGGTGTCAAGGTTGTCATGACCTTATTTGGAAATATATATTTCACGCAATAACTTTGAAGCCGTAAGACGCACACTCGCGAAACGTTATAGGTACATTATCCTTGGGGTAAAGAGTAACCATAGGTTGATGTCAAGGTCAAGGTTATCATAACATTATAGGGAAATACGCAACGGTTAAGTTCACCATGACCTCATAATCACATAAATGAGCAGTCCGCATTATAAGGACTATTGGTCAGCCATCTTTGAAAAATAAAATCCAAAATGGATGGGGTATGATTAATTGAAATTTTCATCCAAATGCATATTATAGGCATGAACATTGTCAATGATATAATAGATGACATTAATGCAACACTGTTGATGTGAACATAATATCAGAAACAATATTTATTTGGCAGAAATAGTGCCCTTTATATTCGATAAGTGTAGTGCAATTTTACTCTAAGATGTTTTGTTTTTTATGTTAAATAAATTTGTCCATAGAAATGTCCATTTATCTAAAAATGGCACACGAGACATTATTTCTAAATTAAATACGGCATGTTATCACATCATCCACATTTCAAAGTCAATCATTGTAATACATAGGATTCTGGGGAACCATGCCGTACCCTTACTTCCACTAGCTGTGACAATCACTGGGGAACAATGCCGTACCCTTACTTCCACAAGCTGTGACAATCACTGGGGAACCATGCCGTACCCTTACTTCCACTAGCTGTGACAATCACTGGGGAACCATGCCATACCCTTACTTCCACTAGCTGTGACAATCACTGGGGAACCATGCCATACTCTGACTTCCACTAGCTGTGACACTCACTGGGGAACCATGCCGTACCATTACTTCCACTAGCTGTGACAATCACTGGGGAACCATGCCATACCCTTACTTCCACTAGTTGTGACAATCACTGGGGAACCATGCCGTACCCTTACTTCCACTAGCTGTGACAATCACTGGGGAACCATGCCGTACCCTTACTTCCACTAGCTGTGACAATCACTGGGGAACCATGCCGTACCCTTACTTCCACTAGCTGTGACAATCACTGGGGAACCATGCCATACCCTTACTTCCACTAGCTGTGACAATCACTGGGTAACCATGTCATACCCTTACTTCCACTAGCTGTGACAATCACTGGGGAACCATGCCATACCCTTACTTCCACTAGCTGTGACAATCACTGGGGAACCATGCCATACCCTTACTTCCACTAGCTGTGACAATCACTGGGGAACCATGCCATACCCTTACTTCCTCTAGCTGTGACAATCACTGGGGAACCATGCCATACCCTTACTTCCACTAGCTGTGACAATCACTGGGTAACCATGCCATACCCTTACTTCCACTAGCTGTGACAATCACTGGGGAACCATGCCATACCCTTACTTCCACTAGCTGTGACAATCACTGGGGAACCATGCCATACCCTTACTTCCACTAGCTGTGACAATCACTGGGGAACCATGCCATACCCTTACTTCCACTTGCTGTGACAATCACTGGGGAACCATGCCATACCCTTACTTCCACTAGCTGTGACAATCACTGGGGAACCATGCCATACCCTTACTTCCACTAGCTGTGACAATCACTGGGGAACCATGCCATACCCTTACTTCCTCTAGCTGTGACAATCACTGGGGAACCATGCCATACCCTTACTTCCACTAGCTGTGACAATCTCAGACGTACATAATATTTAACACAACAACGTAAGAACTATGAATAGT
The DNA here is from genome assembly GCA_037043455.1 of Cyrtodaria siliqua. Taxonomy (NCBI): domain Eukaryota; kingdom Metazoa; phylum Mollusca; class Bivalvia; order Adapedonta; family Hiatellidae; genus Cyrtodaria; species Cyrtodaria siliqua. Next base: position 101,114 of record JAWPHD010007152.1, read on the forward strand.
CTATGATGTTTACAGATACTGTTTGACAGCATTGATAGATCGTTAACCAACAAAACTAAATATTGTGAAATAATTGGCTCTACATTCACTATAACACGTATGTCTACTACTTTTTTCTATTTAATAAAAACATAACATGACTAAATTCATTATGTGACAGATAATTTTTTTATAGGAAACGATTATAAACTAGTTATGTAACGGATGCATCTTAATATCGGTAATAAGGAGTTGACATACAGTGGTCATATGATAATCCGATAAGCGGGACCCCCGCCCCATCCGGGGAACGTCCCCATCCGGTGGAAGAGGCTTAGACAAGTGTTTAAGGAAACAGTAAAATCACCTAGGCCTAAATTAAGATACTGTTCACCTGCCCTTTACATACCGGCCGATTTGTTTTCCCCAGAGTAAAATTGTGTCATTGAGCGTTTTTTAAAATGGCACAAGATAAAACCAAGTGATGACTCGAACTGCAGAAAATTGTTACATGCACTGTGGTAACTTTATTTACTTTAAATTAAATTTAAAATAACTTAAAAATAACTTTAAAAATGTATTAAGGTCGTGTTAATACTATTAATAGTTCCAAACACATGTGTGCGTGCATGCATTGCTAATAAATATAATCAACCATTAAAGAAGCTATCCCGCCACCAACAGTCAAATGCTACGACATAATCTACAGACGACGATTTTAACCAGCTAGACCAAATTCCAAAACTGGAGCGTCGAATTAAGTTACCAACTTATAATTAATTTAAAGCATATTTAATCACGGTATTGTTTTGTTGTGGCATGGTCGGTGACATTTCCTTTGATAAATGCAGAGAATTAAATCTTTTAATTCAGGGTAACTAAAGGGGTGTGACTATACCGTACTACAACTTACCAGATATTGGAAGTTAGAGTACGATCACTATGACGTCACAGTGATACTAAGTACACCCTGCTACAAAAAAGATAGAGTCTGTCTCAGCTCGTTGGTTATTTAAACACCTCGATGAGACCTCGATGGGCTACGCCCATCTCGGTGTTTAGATAAGCCAACTCGCTGAGACCAGACTCTATCTATTACATAAACGGTTTTATAGTGTAATTTTGCCGTCATTTCAGGCGGGTTAGTTTCTTTAATCTAATAAATCAAAACGTGTATAACCACTCATCTACAGATTTCCCATTCTACAATTCAAATGTTAAATAAAATAAGATGATGTACCTTTCTACCTACAGAGGCCTACAATGCTGGGTCGATAAAGGGCAAACAAACGATATTTTAATTAATGCCCCAGTGGCGCCACTGGTGCCCGAACCCGTCATCTCCGTATTCAGAGTCGAACGTGCTCTCCACGGGGTAAATTACGGCGCAGACGACTATATGAGTAATGGGTTAAAGGAAAAATGCGTTAGTCGGTCATATATGTGGAGCGCTGTGGGGTAGTGGTAGAGCGCTGGACCCAGGATCGAAATGTCGTGGTTTCGATCCCCGCCATGACCACATATGTCGTGTCCTTGAGCAAGACACTTTATCTGCACTTAATCTGGACTTGCTTATTACTGGTACTACACAGGGATATACCCATGATGATTAAAATAATGTAAAATAAATAAGTTTAACCTAAGTAAAACATACAACTTACTTCTCATTGGGACGACTGTCGTACGAAACATAGTCACAGTGTGTCGTCGAAACTATATTATTCCCGTCATCGACATGCTGAAAAATCGACATCAATAGACACATATCAATATTGGCAATAAAATATGCTTAAATCGAAAATAATTCATACACACCTAGACAAAATCAACGGGAAAAGAATAACAGCAAACATGTTGTCGCAATTGGGAAGCGAACCCACTCGGAGATTGATCGAAATGGGGCGACTCTCTTTGCAAGTGCTAATTAAGAAATAGAATATCGTTTACTGTGAATTATCGTTTAATATATCACGGTTTGGAGTTCAATTGTAAACAATTATTTCACGAGCCAGAAGTTTACAATTTCTATTCTAATATCCCTAAAATATGAAAATAACGCACACATCTGAAATCTTTCGCATTGCTTTGCTTACTCTCATAACGTTGCATACGTTACAAATTGCAATGCGCAATACTTATTCTCCTAACGTTGCAATAATTACAGTGATATTTCGGTCAATAATACGAGATATTTTAAACTAGGCTATATAGTGCGGGTGTATTAGAATTTATCGTAGAATACGCTGAACGGAAACGAACGTGAATTAATTGCGGAAAAAGCATTCGGTTCTTTTCGTCGTACGTTTGGTTTGTCTTGATCATCTTCGACACTTGATTGTAAATAGACTGCTACACTGCGCCTGACCCGTTTCGCTTAAACGCTGCGTCTGAAACAAATTTGAAACCAGAAGCACGTGACCGTAATTATTATTATTTTACTAAAGCATTTCTGACCATCCTCATTTAGTTCGTCGATATAATGATGAAGTTTCCCTCCTTGTTTATTTATACATTTATTGACTTTATGTATATCTTGGATAGCAGGTGTTTCTGTCTCATCTAATCAGAAACGATGCCAAAATTTAGGCAAAAGTCATGCTTTGTTTAGGAGAACTGTTCTAGACGTTTGTCTTCAAAACAAGCAAGCGTCGCAGATGATCTAGACTAACGTTTGGTTTTCCTATAGTTAACCGAATATCATTGGACCCATATAAAAGACCTTGACAAACTGGCCTGACTAAGTTTTCGTGAAGAAAATAATGAGTATTTAACCGAAACAATGACTTTCAATCTGCCCTTGACCTTTATATTTTAGTATGGTAATGTCGATGTTGTCATGACAAGTATATATTGAACAATTGATGAAGAAATAAAAAGTTATAACCAACGTTAAGTTTTTGTGAAAAAAAGAGTATTTAACCCATATAATGACCTTCATTGTGACCTTGAACTATATATTTTAGTATGGTCATGTCGATGTTGTCATGATGAGTATATGTTGAAAGTCTGACGAAGAAATATCAAGAAATGAGAGTTATAAGCAACGAGACGTTTTCGTGAAGAAAAAACTGTGTATTTAACCCATATGATGAACTTCAGTGCGACTTTCAGTGTGACCTTGACCTTTATATTTTAGTATGTTTATGTCGATGTTGTCATGATGACTATATATTGAAAGTTTGATAAGAAATAAAAAGAATTGAGAAAGTTATAACCAACGTTAAGTTTTTGTGAAGAAAATGAGTATTTAACCCATATAATGACCTTCAGTGTGACCTTGACCTTTATATTGTAGTATGGTCGTGACGATGTTGTCATGATGAGTATATATTGAAAGTCTGAGGAAGAAATATCAAGAAATGAGAAAGTTATAACCAACGTTAAGTTTTTGTGAAGAAAATGACTATTTAACCCATATAATAACCTTCAGTGTGACCTTGACCTTTATATTTTAGTTTGGTTATGTAGATGTTATCATGATGAGTATATATTGAAAGTACGATGAAGAAATATCAAGAAGTGAGAAAGTTATAAGCAACGTTATGTTTTCGTAAAGAAAACATGTGTATTTAACCCATATAATGACCTTCAGTGTGACGTTGACCTTTATATTTTAGTACGATTATGTTGATGCTGTCATGATGAGTATATATTGAAAGTTTGATGGAGAAAAATTAAGAAATGAGAAAGTTATAACCAACGTTAAGTTTTCGTGAAAAAAAAGAGTATTTAACCCATATAAATGACCTTCAGTGTGACCTTGACCTTTATATTTTAGTATGGTTATGTCGATGTTGTCATGATGAGTATATATTGAAAGTCTGATGAAGAAATATCAAGAAATGAGAAAGTTATAAGCAACGTTATGTTTTCGTAAAGAAAACGTGTGTATTTAACCCATATAATGACCTTCAGTGTGACGTTGACCTTTATATTTTAGTACGATTATGTTGATGTTGTCATGATGAGTATATATTGAAAGTTTGATGAAGAAAAATTAAGAAATGAGAAAGTTATAACCAACGTTAAGTTTTCGTGAAAAAAAAGAGTATTTAACCCATATAAATGACCTTCAGTGTGACCTTGACCTTTATATTTTAGTATGGTTATGTCGATGTTGTCATGATGAGTATATATTGAAAGTCTGATGAAGAAATATCAAGAAATGAGAAAGTTATAAGCAACGTTATGTTTTCGTAAAGAAAACGTGTGTATTTAACCCATATAATGACCTTCAGTGTGACGTTGACCTTTATATATTAGTACGATTATGTTGATGTTGTCATGATGAGTATATATTGAAAGTTTGATGAAGAAAAATCAAGAAATGAGAAAGTTATAACCATCGTTAAGTTTTCGTGAAAAAAAGGAGTATTTAACCCATATAAATGACCTTCATTGTGACCTTGACCTTTATATTTTAGTATGGTCATGTCGATGTTGACATGATGAGTATATATTGAAAGTCTGATGTAGAAATATCAAGAAATGAGAAATTTATAACCAACCTTAAGTTTTCGTGAAGAAAAAAAACGAATATTTAACTCATATAATGACCTTCAGTGTGACCTTGACCACTGAGACGCCATATCGAGGGACAAGGGCTTAGCATTATATGTTAGATGAACATACCTATGTTTTATTCTGTATGTTCTATTCTTGGCTACAAAATCTTAGTTTAAACATATCAATTAAAATATATCTATATTACCGTTGAAAAATGTTGTCGCGAACTCACGCGGAGATTTGGGGCAACTCTCTTCACATGTGCTAGCTGAACGGAAATAAATATTAATTAATCAGAAACGCATTCAGTTCTTTTCGTAATACGATTCGGTTTTCCGTATGTAGCTGAATATCATTTAGTTTATTTATAAATAGACTCAGGAGTTTGTACACTTTATTAAATAAACTAGAAGGAACACTTGTGTCGCCTGCCGTGTGCTTATTTCATCAAGTAAAATATAACTATGAACTCTTATCTTCATTTTGGCAGAGTTATGTCCATATTCACAAAACTTGAACCTGCAACCTAACCAGGATCATATAATTTGACAAAGTATTGAAATATAGTCAGTCGCTACAGCAATGTGCCTTCTAGACTTTTTAAAAAGTTTATCAAAAGAGGTTATGACCCTATCATTTTGCAACGTACTGCATGCTTGGTGGTGGACCCTTTTACAGTTCGTCACTATGCTTTCTTCTTTAATTGTACGATGACTGGACAGGCTGTGGACCCTATGATGACGCCTACATAAAGCCCAATGGGACGGTGGCGTTTGATGTTTGCCATGATCTTTCTTTTCGTGCCCTTAATGGTGTATTCTCTTACTGCTCTGGCTTCTGCCAAGTCATTGAGTACCTTCATTGTTGCTTTCTAGGCTATAGTTTTTTTGTATTATATTTACACGAGCATATTTGTGTTTTACTTATATTGCCTATTGATGCTGCCTTGTTGGTTAGAGATTATATCTTGGCGGGGATTTCTTTATTTACACTGTCCTGTTTTAATGGGATGACAGTAGGGTAAGTGTGAGGTTTGGTGCACCCTAGAACCGGTTTAAACCCCCAGTGGCTTACTTTGCTACTGACCGTTCCAAGGCGGTAGCCCTATTGTCAACCCTTTTGTGTTTGTGATGTCGTTTACTTTTATTATTACTTTTGCCTTCTTGTTTGTCTGTTTCCATGTTTGTTTCTGTGTTTTGTGGTTGACTGTCCTCCTTGAATGCTACTTTCCCTGTCCGATCTTTTTATATTTCTTCTAGTCTTGGCAAAGTTTGGTGTTTTAAAAAGATAAAATGGAATAGTAGTCACTACATCATAGTTCCTACTAGACCTGTCCAACTTTGGGGACTCAATATTAAAATGGACCACAAGTCGCTACATTAAAGTGCCTACTAGACCTGTCCTACTTCATGTTTCAATGTAAATATAGACTACTAGTCACTACAGCAATATGCCTACTAGTCCTGACAAAGTTTGGTGTTTAAAAAGATAAAATAGACTACTAGTCACTAAATAAAAGTGCCTAATAGTCCTGTCCGACTTTGGGGATTCAATATTTAAATAAACCACTAGTCACAACATCAAAGTGGCTACTAGTCCTGTCCAACTTTGGGGACTCAATAATTAAATGAATCACTAGTCACTACATCAAAGTGCCTACTAGTCCTGTCCAACTTTGGGGACTCAATATGTAAATGAATCACTAGTCACTACATCAATAAACTTCCCTCAGGAGGACAATTAGAAACTTGTTAAAATTAAGAGTTATTGGTCATGGGTAACAACACGCATTCGGGTAAGATGAATATGTGTGTGAAGTTTCGTGAACATAGGTCAAACACTTTTTAAGTTATGACGAGTTATGATTTTGGTTAGGTTGCAGGTTAAAATTTTATGAAAAGGAGCATAACTTGGATTGACACTTATTATCTTTCCAGATCGCTTCAAGCAGTCCCTTTAAATCAAACTCGGTAAATTTATTACACGAAGCATCAACTTTTCTGAGCCATGTTTGCAGTTTGGTATATGTTTTCGAGACTATATGCATAGACATGCCTATTGACGAATTTTCATAAATATGTACTTCTTATTCTTTATCAATATTAAATTATTTTGAATATCAATAAGAAATTATTGACAAATACGGAACCAACTGTTATTTCCAAAGTGCCATATATGCGCCAATAATGCATTATATTATCCCTAACAAATACTTTTTTATTTGATGTTTATATATTAATATGATAACATACTACAGAGCTCGTTAATAAATTATGAAGAGTATAACTGTAACTATAGAAACTTGAATGTATCTAAAAAAAGAAATCCTTAAAGTTCATGGGTACTGTTAAAAAATTTTTTTAATACATACTGAATACATATCCATTTCTCCTTACATTCTGTCACTATCCTTTGAATACTTTCGTTTTCTGTGCGAGTTTCCTGTTTATCTCCAAGAAATTGCGGTTATAATTAGGGATGTAGTCATTTATAGCTTCAAGTGTTATATACCCTATAGTAACAAATCACGGTGATAGGCAAATTGTATTTACCTGTTTGTCTCAATAACGTTTAGATGGTGATATATTGATCGAACGTCGGATCTTGGTGACTTAACTACCACTATCTGGGCAATCTGAGTGATCGTGATTTGTGATTGCAATTATTTTAAAGAGACACATGGCAATATTGGTGTGTATGTATAAAGCATTAGTTTTGGGTTGAATTGGAATTTGCGACACACCAATACGAAAATGTTATATGGCGCCAACAGGAAAGATTATTCCAGGCCCACCCTCCATATACATCGATATAAAACATTTAGAATGTGCCTGGAACATTCTCACCTGCCAATCTGCAGTTCTGTCAGTTCTGCTATAAACACGCCATTTTTCGCTGGAGCCACGATCATTGTTTTCTGCCACCACTCAAGTAGCAGCTGACACAATATAGGGATGATGCAGAAAACCTTTAACGAGCATGAGAACAATGAGAAAATGAAATAGCATTGTGAGAGATTTTACCCCTCTGTCTAGATAAGCAGTAGTCAATTTCTTGCCCGGGAACCACACGCGGTTTTTACTAACGAATAGAGTGCCATGGATTTTAACGTGCTCGGATGATAAACCCCGATACAAGGGACCTACAGGTTTAAGTCCCCATCTGACGGACGAGCCTACGGGAAGGTGTCTGGCCCAAAAACACGCCGACGAAACGCAATGGCGCCGGTGCTGCTTGAAACCGGATCTTCAGGATTTCAAGTCAACCTTGCTATCCAACGGGACACGAGGAGAAACACTCAATGACTCGGCGCAGTAGAGTGTGGGCTGGGTACAGTAGTGTGTAGAGTGTGGGCTGGGTATAGTAGAGTGTGGGCTGGGCGCAGTAGTGTGTGGGCTGGGTACAGTAGAGTGTCGGCTGGGTGCAGTAGAGTGTGGGCTGGGTACAGTAGTGTCTGGGCTGGGTACAGTAGAGTGTGGGCGCAGTAGAGTGTGGGCTGGGTGCAGTAGAGTTTGTGCTGTGCGCTGTAGAGAGTGGACTGGGCGCAGTAGAGTATGGGCTGGGCGCAGTAGAGCACAGTATAGTTTGGGATGGGTGCAGTAGAGTGTGGGCTGGGCACAGTAGTGTGTGGGCTGGGTGCAGTAGAGTCTGGGCTGGGTGCTGTAGTTTGTGGGCTGGGCTCAGTAGAGTGTGGGCTGGGCGCAGTAGAATGTGGGCTGGGCGGACTGGGCGCAGTAGAGTGTGGGCTGGGCGCAGTAGAGTGTGGACTGGGCGCAGTACAGTGTCGGCTGGGCAAGCTGGGCGCAGTAGAGTGTGGACTGGGCGCAGTAGAGGTGGGCTGGGCGCAGTAGAGTGTGGGCTGGACGGGCTGGGCGCAGTAGAGTGTGGGCTGGGCACAGTAGAGTGTGAGCTGAGCGCAGTAGAGTGTGGGCTGGGCGCAGTAGAGTGTGGGCTGGGCGCAGTAGTGTGTGGGCTGGGTGCAGTAGAGTGTGGGCTGGGTACAGTAGTGTTTGGGATGGGTACAGTAGAGTGTGGGCTGGGTACAGTAGTGTGTGGGCTGGGCGCAGTAAGAGTGTGGGTTGGGTGCAGTAGTGTGTGGACTGGGTGCAGTAGAGTGTGGGCTGGGCACATTAGAGTAGTGGATGGGCGCAGTAGAATGTGGGATGTGCGCAGTAGAGTGTGGGATGGGTACAGTGGAGTGTGGGCTGGGCGCAGTAGGGTGTGGGCTGGGCGCAGTAGAGTGTGGGCTGGGCAAGCTTAAATTAGCACTTCAGTTTATTAATCTAATTACACTTTGACTTGAAACCTGCTTTCATATAATTACAAATCGAAGTAACATAATTTGAAGTTTCACGTTGTTATTTTTGTTGTTGTTTTGTGTGTGTGCGTTTGTGCGCGCGTGCGTGTGTGTTGTTGTTTTATTTTGTGTTATTGTACCATAGTTTATATTCATGTTGGCTCAGTATAATCAACACATACAGGTATTAATGCTTCCCACTTTTAAATTGTTTATTCTTAATGATATTCAAATAATGCAAGTTACACAAAAACATAAGGGAACTCTGCGAGTTCTTACAAAGTCAAGATTGCCACGGGTCCCTATAATATGTTGAGCTTTATTATCAAATTCATTGTTGTATTATGTAAGGACTGGTCGATCGGCCCAGTATGATTATTGAACTGTAATGTGTCGTTGGTCATTATGAAGGAGATTTACAAGAAGAAGAAGATTTTATTCATAAATCAATAGGCCATAGACCCATCAGATACTACAAATGCATATATACATAGAACATATGACATAGTAATAAACATATTTACAGTTCTAAGTATTTACATGAACATTTTTCTGCCATAAACATAATATTCTATTATTTGTATTCCTAATTAATAGAAATAACGGAGAAGGTGATACTGTTGTGATGTTACAACGTATTGCAAAACATTTCGAACAGAATTAATATAGCAACCCCAAGGTGGTAGTGCCCCACAAATGCAGCAGGATTGGTGATTTGGTCTGTCCATACCTAACGCGCTCACTGCATCCGTACGGCACCGCCACCTGGGTAATTAACGGCTGTAAATAGTATTTATGTTAGCTATATTTGCAAACTAATGACTCCATTCAAAATAAGTTTAATATAAAAACAACTGTAGTTATAACACTTTAAAGTTGGAAATGTAATTACCTACATATTTACAATTATATACGACTTAAAAAACATGCATATATGATCATTAAAACAAAGTTACATTAATTGGATGTCAAATATGGATTAAGAAGATTTTCATTATATGGTCAAATAATCTGTTTCTTTACTTCAAAACATTTGAAGATATACATACTTAAATGTCTGATGACATTTTCATTTTCGCTAATAAATAGCTGTTTTGGCTTAAACATACTTGATCTTGTTCAGAAATACCTTTTTATGTGTATTTTACGTATGTCTTTAAAAAAAGAACATTCTAAAATAAAATGATACTCATCTTCAAGCTTATTACATGTAATACATTTTCTTTCGTCACGGGGAATACTATGTGGTCTGTGCCATCTACCCGATTCAATTTTTAGACTATGCGATAAAACAATTAACCTAGTCATTGCAATTCTAAATTTTGGAATATTTACACATTGAAGAAAGAACTGGTAGTTAAAAGATACTATTTTTCTGAAAAATAACGCTCTGGATGAATTTTCTACATGTTCATGCCAAAGCTGAAAATCATTATCATAAAGACGTTGCTTAAAAGTATAAAGGAAAGTTTAAACATTTCCTACACCCTGAGCGAGCCATACATAATGAAAACCCATGGAGGACAGCAGCTTATGGACGAGAGTAACCCATGACACTTTATTTTTGAGTATTGTTCACTATCACGCATTAACATGTTATATACACATTTACAATACTTAGTATCATTCCTTTGTACAATTTTAAACCAATACTTGATTATTCTATAATATCTAATGCTTGTCATACTAAATCTACCCAGGACACCGTACACAAAATCATTTTGGGTAGAACGTTTAATTTGTAAAATACGTTTACAATATAATGTATGAATACGTTCAATATTCTGAGAATTATGAAAGCCCCAAATTTCACAAGAATAAGTTAATATAGGTAAAATAAGTTTGTCAAAAAGCTCCAATCTGTGTTTAATCGAGATATCTGAAAATTTCATTTTAAGTTTGCTTAGTTTAAAAATAGCCTTCTGTGCTTTACCAGCTAAGGTAATTTGTGTTTCGCTAAAATATCCACCTTGTGAAAAAAATATGCCAAGGTATGAAAACGTTTCGACTATTTCTAGATTCACACCATTAAAAACAAAATTTAAGTTTCTGGGTAACATTCCCGCTTTTCTAAAAATAATTACTTTGATTTTATTAACATTAACTTTTAGTTTCCATCTCTGACAATAATCATATAATATATCAAGACCCTTTTGAAGACCTTCAGGTGTTTCAGAAAAAATAACTATATTATCAGCGTAAAGCACAATGAAAATTTTCGTCATATACATATCAATGCCATCAAATCCATTTAACATAAAATGTTCTTCTATATCATTTAAAAACATAGCAAAAAGAAACGGGGACAAACATTCTCCTTGACGCACACCGAGCATACATGAAAATTCGTTACTTAACATGTTATTATATTTGACTCGTGACTTTAAGCTTTCGTAAATGCTTCTGATAACAGTTAACATTTTACCTCTTATACCTAGTTTTATTAGTTTGGACCATAAGCTATTTCTTTCTACATAATCAAAAGCTTTGCTAAAATCTATAAAACTGCAGCACATTTTCTTTCCTACATTAATCATGTGTGTAATTAAACCATGTAAAACAAAAATATTATCAGTTGTGCTCATGCCACTTCTAAATCCTGCTTGTGCCTCAATATGTACGTTGTAACATTCTGCCCAATTATTTAATCTATTATTTAAAACGCGAGTAAATATCTTGCCTAAAATACTCAATATAAGGTAATCCCTCTATAGTTATCAGTAATATTAATAGAACCCTTTTTATGTAGTGGGATTACAAAACCTTCCGACCAAGACTCGGGAAAAGTACCTGTTTTTAAAATATTATTGAATAAAGCTGACACATATGGTAATACAATGTCCATGCTATTAATAAAATACTCGTTTAACAAATAGTCAGGTCCGGGGCTCTTGCCAGTTCTGAGTTGGTTAAGCGCCTTTACTATTTCATCATTTCTGATATTCTCATCTAATTCATTGAACATAGTTTGAAATTCATCATTAACAAATCGTTCATTAAAATAAATGACATCGTCATCCGGATTGAAGAAGTGATCATCCGGATTGTTAACAGATTTAAAATATTGTTCAAATGAAGACAGTGTTATATTTGGGCTCTTTACATGAGAAGCTTCCTTCAACATGTTCCAGTATAATTTTGCATTTTTATTTCTGTATGAGTCTAACTTTTTAGTTTGTTCATTGATATGTTTTCTACGACATTTTTGCATCAGTGATTTGTATTCAGAACGAGATTTAACTAGCATAGCTCTATTTTCATCTGTTTTAGCATTTCTAACTTTATTTAAACAATAATGACAAGATTCATCAAACCATTCATTTTTAACCGACTGTCTATTCCCTTTAACTTTTTCATTTGGTATTTTCTTTTTAAACAAAGGATCAGTAATGTTGTTCATAATGTCTGAAAATATGTGTAAATTATTTTCAATATCATCCGTGTTGGAACATAAATCAGTATTTTGAGTTAAAATATTTAGTTCTGCTATAAAATAATCACTATTTAGAGCATTTACATAATCGTGTTTTCGGTCGCTATTCCAAACATACTTTTTATCCAAAATTACATAATCATCATTTTCATTCGTGGATTGGTTTTCGGAGCAGATTTTATTTTCAAAAACACACTAAATTAAACAATGGTCGGACAAAGGGTTATGATCGTGTACATCAAAATCCGTAAAATATGGATATAAAGACTCAGAAACAAGAATATAATCAACAAGACTACATCCTCTATGACCTACAAGTGTGTACTTTCCTATTCCTGCATCGTTACCTATCCGTCCATTTAAAATTCGTAGACCAGTTTGCTTACACACATCTAAAAACTCTATTCCATTTGTATTAACATGACCAATATCTTGGGAAAATATTGGATGAAACCTATCTATTTCATAGTCATCTGGTAAAGTTTCGAAAGAGTCATTTGTGTCAAAGGTAACATAATCTGGTCTATCAGAAGTCCGGCTATTAAAATCACCTGCTATCAGTATGTTGCAACGGCTATGGGTTTCATTGTGAATATAAGCTATAGATTCGATTAATCTATCAAAAATATTAAGGTCAACTGTATTGAACCTACTGCTACCCTTAGGCATTACATAACAAAGACCTACAAACAGATCGTCTGTTAACGAAAAAAGTCTACCGTTAAGTCTCAGCCATTATGTAATGTATGCCAGTTAGTGGGGCAGATTGGTGACATATATTGGTATAATTGTACATTTTGTTACAAAAGCACCAAACTTGCCACATACTCTATTAAAATTGTTTGGCTATGGACCCCCGTCAGATATTGTTAAATGACCGCCATTTTCAAAATGGCTGCCAAATAATCCATAAAGAATTAATGAAGTCCATAATTAATTGATTTTATCAAAAGTTGCATTTGTAAATATACTAAATTTAGTACATCGATAGACAATTAATTATGCAATATAATTTAGTAATTTACTAATTGGTAAACGTGTAATTGATATTTATGTTCAAGTGACTATTCTGAAATAATGTGTGCTCCGCATTTCTATATGCTGTTATGTATGCCGTTTAAGACGGAAAACAAGCAAAAGGAAAAATGGAATTTTAATAATAAAACGCTTCGCATACAAGCACCTGAATAATGTTAAAACGGTTTGCTTTTTAATCAAGTGTATGCATGTTTTATAGATATCTTCGCCAAATATTTAGTCGATATCGCTGCATGTGGAATATGGGTATATAAAGCAAACATTTTATATAGGAAAACTTTCAGCAAACATTTTTTATAGGAAAACTTTCAGTCATAGCAAAATCGATTGGACGAAATATACAATACGCCTTCAAGTACGCAACATGCAACGGCATATATTTGAAATAAAAACCAAAAGTGTATGTTAATGCATGCAACATAACACACATAATAACGAACATATAAAGCTCGTACCGTATATTTAAAAGCACAATCCATATAAATGGAAGAAATATATTTCACAAACACATGTATGTATGCCAATTAAATAGCGACATCATAAACAGGGTAAATATTAGGGAACACATATTAAATCTGTTTCTCCGGAGATGACATGTTTACTTTAGATCAATTTATTATCACGGATGCTATAGAATACACGTCATTAAAAAATGTAAATGTATGTGTATGCTGTACTTTGCTTACATCAATGATATTTTGTGTTTATTACAGAAAATGGTAGCGGTGTTTATAATTTGGTGGTTTATTGAAATGTAAAAATTACAGTTCGTGTGACTTGTTTGTATTAGTTTAATAGTCGTGTTATGTAATGGAATTCATATGAAGCATCTTTTTAAGGCTATACTTAGGTTAGTACATTTACCTCATGTTGCTTGTATTGTGTTGTACTCCGAAGTTATCGAACCGAGCGTTGCGTGTGTATTGACACAATTCTTCGTGCGTATAAGCGTGTATTTATCCTAGCTGTGTTGCACCGGGTATTTTAGCTAGCAGACTTCAGTTTAAAGTACCATCTGAAGGACTGATAAGGTAGGAAATGCTTTTTAAATATTCAATAATTAACCCAAATGTGATCCTGTCTGGGATTAAATGCGCGATCCCTGAGTTATTCAACCGGTGATGCTAGCGATTACACAACAGAGCTACTTCGATACATTCTTTATAATATCGATATATTTATGAACCGCCTTCAAATCAGTTCTAGCTTCCATATTCAGCAGAATGATATAGAGTTTAATAACCAGTGTTTTTGAGATACGGGAAATATCTCCCGAGGTAGAGAAATGGCACCGATATAAGAACGAGAGCGGAGCACGAGTTCTTATATCGGGGCCATTTCTCTACCGAGGGAGATATTTTCAGTATCTCAAAAACACTGTTTATTAAACTATATATTACATAATTTAAAATGATATTTTATTAATATGTCTTACGATTCACGCTTTTTCACACCAGTTTGCACGAGAACGCCAAGACGACGTTACGTCATCCAAGACGACGTTACGTCATACAAACAAAACAAGTCGAACCGGAACTCTTCCTTAATTTCCGTAATCGTTATTTCCTAGTGGCGGAATCTGACGAAAACGTCCGTAAAACAATCGGAACGTCATTTGGCATTCCCGCCACTGAGGAAAAGGCCGAGCAATGTTCCGTACTGGGAAATATCTCCCACTGGGTAATATCCCAGGAGAGTGGGAGATATTTCCCAGTAGAGCAAACGAGTAGATATAGCTTTTCTATTCCCAGTATTTCCTATACAAATCACAGACAAATATGTAATATAAATGAATTAGTCACTCCTCCCAAATCGTGTCAAGAAAGTCAGATATGAAAATGAAACCACAAGTTGACACCCTGAACTGCAAAGCAAATATGCTATAACTATGTGTTGCATTGGTGTGCTTTAAATAGGGATTGTGAATTTTGTCGAACCTGGATTATGAGACCGCTCAGGGCAAAGACCAAAACTGGTGTATTAATACAGGTGGCCTCTTATTACAGATTCTAACATGTTCGAATTCTTATGAAATGTTTAGTTTAATATGTTAATGTACTTTGTATTTACTGTACAAGAGCGTATATGTTGGTTTTGTGAATGCTAATAATTAAGTGTTTTAAATACCTATTTCCTCAATGCTACCTGGTCATTAAAACATCTTGATTATTTAGTGCTGAAATGCTATATGATCGATTAGACAAGGTATACAAATTGAGGCCCAAGTATTGTTCTTTCCTTTGTGAAGCATTGTTATAGTGAATTACGTCGGCGGGGCGCTTACAACATGTGGTCTTACGATCAGGTTTGACTGTTTATGTAAGTTTTTACGTGTGTGAAATATTTAAAACAAGATCGAAAACATAGATTTATTTTAATCACTCCAAATAATACTAAAAGTATTTACTATAATTAGTATAATAACTACACACTACTTTCGTCGAAATATCAAAAGAATAAAATAAGCTGTATTTACTATACCTTTGACTGTCGTGTTAATTATCCACTTTAACGAATCCAGACACACTCTGCTGATTCAAGATGTAATAGGCTATATATATTTGTATGTGCAACTATGCATGCCAATATTTCAATGGATAACGATCAAAACGGTTCGGTCTAAAACAAAAACAGAACAAATTAATGCTATTATTAGATATAATAATCATTGTCTTTAGAGACATAGTATATAGAAGCTCTACATCAAAAGACTACGGCTGAAAATACAATTTAACAAATTATAATTGATAATGTTAGGTAACCTAGTGTTGTATTTATAGGTTGTTATACAGTTTTATTATTTGTCACGTTTACATTTTTGTATAAAATGGTTATACCATTGCGTATATATATTGTACAAATGACTTTTTAGCAGTATTATTGGTCATATCTCATATCCATGTCACTTTACCATTGACCCTGAACATACACGGCTTTGTATCTCGTCTATGGGAATGAAATGACTTTATGTGCTTAGTTTGTTTTGCTCAATATCTTATAAATCAGTGAACATGAGGTTAAACACCTATCAACTACATTGTGTTCTAAAACTTTAAAGATCGGCATTCAACTATGTTTAAATCAGTTAAATTGTATAAAGGTGTAGTTGTTGCGTTGTATTGACCTGTGTTCCCGTAAGAGATCGGTAGCCCACTTCTTATAGTTGGTAAAACGTACATTGTGTCAAGTTCAGTGGGTCATTAGTTGTTATACTATTTTATTTACGTATATGACTATTCAATACAGACTGGTTGCTTGCAAACGACGTGAATTGTTTAAAGAGACACACGACACTATTAGTTTGGAAACAAAATCGCGATATTATGCTAGTTTCTATATAATTTAGAAATGCTATAGTTAATGTTTGCTAAGAATAATTTTTAACCATCAACGTGTTTGCAAGTTCTGCTGATTGTTTTTCAAATATTCTGATAATACAGCATTAATAAACAGAATACATAACATGATAATACAGCATTAATAAACAGAATACATAACATGATAATACAGCATTAATAAACAGAATACATAACATAAGTATTGCAGTTTCATTTTTCTTGATACACATACACACATCAAAATAATATAATATATACTGATACTTGCATTGGCAGATATTTAAACTGATTTCTAACATTCACAGACGTGTAGATGATATATAAGTACTTAAAAGTGTAAACCATTTTCAATTTATAAAGTCTAAATCAAAGTATTTCTTACAAAAGATAATCAACCCCAGTAAAAGTTTACCGACTGCTCGTTATGCAGCAGTGGGGTAGGACCCTCCCCCCCCCCCCCCCCCCCCACGCACACACCCCGAAAAGTAACCCACCTGTTGACCGTGGGTGGCGACCCGTGTCGTTGGAGAAGGGAATCCTGGTGGTTGAGTGACGTGGAGATCTGGTAGTTATCTCCGCCTTACAACACACCACTCTTCGGTCCGGACTTCAACTAGACGGCGGTCAGACTGATCTGATCAATCGGTTTGTCACGCCAGCTAGACGGGATGCTGGCTTATTACATTCACATCTCTCTCATTCCCTCTCGTTTAATACCTTACTCCCCTTTCATTTTGTCTTCTTTAAACATCATGTAGAAAGTATCCTTTATGGCGCTGGCGCTAGGGCTAATCATGTATTTCTAAACGTTATATGGCTATACTTGTGCCACTTAAAGTTGGAAGTCTTTCGAGTCTAAGGGGTTACGTCCGCTGGGTGGTATTGGGGTCTGATGCGTTAGTTTTATATGAGTATACTCTTCACGTATTCTTGGCATTTTTCTGTCGGATATCCACAGCAAATGTCCCCTTGTTGGACTCGGAGGCCGGTGAGAAGCGTGGAAAATGAATTTCTGTCACCCATTATGGGACGAAAACACGCACAAACTACTGAGTGCACGGATAATAATTCTCTCATAGAGACACTAAACGCCCTAGGGATGACTCTGATTCTGACTTTAATATCTCCCATCTTAATCGGCCTCGACTTTTGACTATTATCTGTTTGGATGAATCTAGTCCGATTATATTACTACCATATTATCCCTTATTTGTAAATAGTTGTATCTTTATAAATTTACATTAATTTTTAATTATTACTTCATTTCTTCATCTTTCATCAATTTGTGCACACACTATGACCTATTTATGTGTCGACGGGCCGTAAAACACCATGCATTCATTCATTTCAAAAAATGATCGAAAAACAATGTTTCTGGTGTGGAGTACATTCGTGAAACAAAGATGAAATCATTGGTACGTTTGTAATACCACGCCGTAGACACACCCAGTTACACTATACTGACACTGGACCGACCATTCCTATCACTATAGGACTCACGACACTATTATCTCCCTTGAGTACTCCTGCCCTACAGATGATGGAGGTAGTCTAAAACATAGTTCCCTTTTTCTGCTTTTTACAGGACTTTACATTGCACACATGGATTTATCTTTACCAGATGCTTAATCTACAGCATTTTAGGAAGAGATCACAGAAAATGTCATGTTGATATCAGTTTTCTAGCTAATTCTTTCTCATTTTAGACATCATGGGTCGAATCACCACATGTTGTATTTTTGTCATATTATTACGCTGAATTTTGATAGGTGTCACTCAAGCAAGAAGTTAAGAAAAGTTCAATCTGGTAAATGTTTGTTAATTGCATTTTTAATTGAAGATATTGGATCAAGGAAGAATTTAAGCCTAAATTTGTGCTTCAAAATCTTTTTTATCTCTATGCCATGAACACAAACCTTACAATGGGACCCTATGGAAAATTAATTGTGGTGTGAGACGTATACGTTATAATTTGAACGTCAAGCAAGGAAGGGAGCTAGTAGCTACCGTTTTTAGACAGTAGGGCCTGTATCGCTCTACTGGCTGCATGGTGCCCATGATTGAGAGTGGGGGAGAGGGGAGGAGAGAATGGGAAGGTGTCAGTCTGTCAGATATGACTGTATATTTTTCCCCATTCGTCCACGCTTTCTTCAATGACCAAGACAACTGCATAAAATAAAATTACAAAAAAAACAACACATGGGACCAAGTGGGAGCGGGGTGCTATATAATGTATTCTGATCAAGTTTGGCTAATAGTAAAATTAGAAATTCCACGAAAACCTGATTTTTCATAAGCTACCTACACAGTTTCAGTCCAATATTTGTTTCCATATAAACTACATAAACACTAAGTTTCGCTTAAATATCTCACTCTTAACTGAAGTTCTTTACCAGAAACCATTTTACTACTATTAGTAACAGTATTTCAGTGAACTCAAATGCTTTCCAAAGCTCCCCTTCCTACCTACACACCAAGTTTGATATGACATTTCTAACTAAAGTTATTGAGTGGAAACCATTTTTTCTATTTTCAGTACCAGTGACCTTCGCCTTGATCCCAGCTATCCAAATGCATTCCCTAGCTTCCTTTCCGCTTTACGCTATATACACAGCAAGTTTAAGTGCTCCAATATCTCAAGTAAAGGTATTGAGCAGAAGCATTTTTCTATTTATAGTAACAGTGACCTTGGCCTTTAACCCAGTGACCTGAAATGCAATCTGAATCTTCCTTTCCATAGTACCTACCTTCAAAGCAAGTTTTGTTCCAATATCCCATTCTAACTAAAGTTATTGAGCGGAAAGCATTTTTCTATTTTAGTAACAGTGACCTAGACCTTGACCCCAGTGACCCACAATCAACGTCCAAGCTTCCTGTCCATATAAGCATAAACAGCTATGGTGTCCGGTTGGGGCCAGATACAATGTCGCAGTGTCGTGGGCGCTCGACAACGCGACATCGCGACATCGCGATACGACAATGCGACATTGCGATACGACAACACGACATTGCGATACGACATCGCGACATTGCGACACGACATGGCGACAATTATGCCGTGATGTCGTATCGCAATGTCGTGATGTGGTATCGCGATGTCGTATCGCGATGTCGCGTTGCCGGGCGTCGCATTGTCGCGCACGCGACATTACGACGCATTATAAGCAAAATGTCGTGCGTCGACGGCGACATCGCGACATTATAAGAAAAAATAGTTCCGGCAACGTGACATCGCGACATTATAAGCAAAATGCCGTGCGTCCCCGGCGACATCGCGACATTATAACAAAATGTCATGCGTCGCGATGTCGTGCGTCGTTGGCGACAATGTCGTGCGCGACGGACGACATTATAAGCAAAATGTCGCGCGTCGCGATGTCGTGCGTCATTGGCGACATTACGACAATTGAAATAATGTCGCATTGTCGTGGGTGACATTACGACAATACGACATAATGTCGCGTTGTCGTGCGCGACAATTCGACGCCCGACAATGCGACATCGCGATACGACATTGCGACTGTCGCGATGTCGTATCGCAATGTCGCGATGTCTTATCGCATTGTCGAGTTGTCGTATCGCAATGTCGCACTGTCGTATCGCGATGTCGCGTTGTCGGGCGTCGCATTGTCGTCCACGACACTGCGACATTGTATCTCGCCCCAACCGGACACAGTAGCTGTTTATGCGTATATGGACAGGAAGCTTTGACGTTGATTGTGGGTCACTGGGGTCAAGGTCTAGGTCACTGTTACTAAAATAGAAAAATGCTTTCCGCTCAATAACGTTAGTTAGAAAGGGATATTGGAACAAAACTTGCTTTGAATGTAGGTACTATGGAAAGGAAGATTTAGATTGCATTTCAGGTCACTGGGTTAAAGGCCAAGGTCACTGTTACTTCATTGGTGGATGTACTTGCCAGCACCTCTCCACGACAATGCGACATTGTATCTGGTCCCAACGGGACACCGTAACAGCAAGTTTCGTCCAATATCTGATTCCTAACTAAAGTTACTTAGCGTAAGCCGTTTTTCTATTTTTAATAACAGTGACTTTTAGTATAAGATGGTGTCGTAGAGTATATGCGGACCCAAACCCTCTTTCTTCTTGGAAAAAGTCAATTTTTAAAACAATAGATACACGTATTAACTTTTATAATGCTAACCCCTCTTTACTTCCTCCGAGACCTAGGTTTTCCTTTCGTAATTTAAAATCGGGAATTCAAGAATTTCATAATAAATTTGTTTTAGTCCCTGCTGATAAAGCAGCTAATAGTGTAATTATTGTTTGACGCCTATATTACGTCAATGTTTTATCTCTGGAACTCGGTAGCACTAATTCCTATACTCCAGTTCATTCTACTGAGGATGATGTTGTTTCCACACATATTACTCGGTGCACTACTTTCATGGCCGGGGTAGATGAAAAGCAGAACAAACTGCCAACTATGTACTGGATTCCTAAATTACATAAAAATCCGAATAAGGCCCGCTTTATTTCAAATTCTAGTGCTTGTACCACCACAAACATCTCCAAACTTTTAACTTCTTGTCTTACTGCCGTTAAAGCTCACGTTAAACAATATTGTGATAAAACTTATGACAACTCTGGGATTAATTTGTTTTGGTCTATTAAAAATTTAGTGGAACGGTCAATGGCAAAAAAGGACGCTGGGGGTTTACACCAGTTTGTAGGGTGCACCAAACCTCACACTTACCCTATTGTCATCCCAATAAAACGGGATAGTGTAAATAAAGAAAAATCCCCGCCATGAACTATTCTCTAACCAACAAGGCAGCATTAACAGGCAATATAAGTTAAACACAAAGATGAACGACTTATATTGACTTCTTCAACACTGAAAAGATAAACGCATATATTACATGAGTATCAACATCTTATTGCTTCAATACATTCTCTTTATATTCATTTACACAATTATAACACGAACAATACAATACAATACAATATCTTTTATTCACTCAATTCACATTTACATGAATATATGAGGTATGTATAACAACATTTAAATCATCATCGAGGCTCATAAGTATAATAAAAGACAGATATTATAAATATAATATGACGTGGTTAATTACAAAAGAGTAATGCAATTTGGTAATAGCTGGGAGAAGAAATGATCTTCCAGATCAGATATTATAAATATAATATGACATGGTTAATTACAAAAGAGTAATGCAATTTGGTAATAGATGGGAGAAGAAATTATCTCCCAGGTAGTCCTCATTTATCATATAACTAAAGATCTGTTTTGTATACACATATATGGGAGAGTTCTTCATTTATTTGTTGGCAAGTGCATGGCAAAAATAATGTCGAAACTAATACATAATTAAACAAAATCAAGCAGTATTACATTACAACATGAATAGTATCTATTTGAATCTTTGCATGATGTTTTTAATAAATTCACACAATTTTTTAAACTCTGCATTATTTGTGCATATATTCTGTAAGGTACACCTGGCACTCTTGGTATGTTTGTATAACAAGCCGCGATCCGTTAGTTGTGTATACATATCGTTCACATTTGCAAATCATTATTTATAATTATTTGAATAATTCATCGTAAATTGTTTTGGCACATAACTAATTGTTGGTTATATTGCACCAAGAATATATATAAACCTATGGTAGAGTAACGAAACATAATTTACTATTAAAAACTCATTACCTTTTATTTCATTAGATGCGATAAGATTCAAAGTGAACAATCGTAATGATACTGCATTAATAAATCGAAGAGCAATGATAATCTGTGATACATTCTCCATGACTGCCACGCGCCTCTTTAACATAAAGAAACATAATTAAACTAAAGATGATTAGCTTTGATAATATTTATTGTAGAGGTAGTGCCCTGAATGAAAAACCATCAGGCTGTTAAGTAGGACGATTTCAAACAAAGGTACAGATTACATATTGGATTACTTGGGGATTGTGACAGTTATTTACAGGTTTATCTCGGTGAAATAAGAATACAGCAATTCATACAGACCGTGTCATTTCGGCAAATCTGCTTAAATTATATACATGTGTACACTTTGTTTAGAAGGTCTCATTTCGTACTCTTAAATTCCTAAATTATTTGATAGATTTTCAAAAACCTACACATCATTGTGTTTTGTTTAATTGTTTTGCATACTTTCATCTTGTACCGTTAACTTTGAATTAAGTGTTGAGCGTTTAAAGATCCAATGTTGCACGTTGTGAACGAGCTAGTTCACTGTTAAAGGGACACACGGCAATCTTGTTTTTTTTTAAAAACTCACGGCGTCCCGTTAGTTTTTCTCTTAACTTGCATTTGTTCAATCATTTATATTAATTATTGGAATAGTTCAAAGCAAATTGTTTTTACATATTGCTATCTTTTTATAATATTGCACGAATAATATATTTAAAAAATTACGAAGAAAATTGAAGTCTTATTTTTTTATTTGCAAACAATTTCAAAGTCAAAATGACGCAGGATAACTAAATCGAGGAGCAAATTTTAATGTTTAAATAAAACTCAAGATTGCCATGTGTCCCTTTAAAACTCTCAAACGTGCCTAGTGCTCAACATAAACATGACATGGTTTTCCAAGTATCTGTGAAATATAAATTGAAAAAGAAAGTTCATTCACTTACTAATTTAAACGCCAACGAATGTTTAGACATCTTTATACAACCTATTGACACATGTTAAGTCATAATTGGATAATTTCGCATCAAAATGAAAAACAAGATTCAACGTTCATCAGATGTAATAGCAATAGAACAATCGTGATATAATAGCTTTAAAGGGAATTGGAATTGGCAATCATAGTGCGTTTTTATAATAAGATTCAATGGAGTGATCGTGCTCTAAAACGTATATATTATTGTAAATAATGCTGTCGTATATTTACATTCATACATAGTGTAATATTGGTAGATTTGTGTATGGCGCTTCTTCTTTATTACCTGTGAACCGTTGTACAGGTGTGTCACGACGCATAGAGATCCCCGTGAATTATGCGTATCACGCGTACGCATAGAGCTCATCACATTGAGCTCTTTGCGTAAGCAGTTTAAAAATTGGAGCTCTATGAGTAAAGGATATATTTACCTTTTTTGAGTATCGCTTAAAGCAACACATAGAACTCCATATTTACTTTTCTTCATTTTAGCTGACATGAGTTAAAGGCGAGATACCGTAATCAGACTTTGTCCGTCGTCCTTCCGTCCGTCTGTTTGTAAACAATCCGTCTGTATTTCGACATCTAACTTGTTTACAAAATAAAACTTAATTATTTTAATCTCGTAATATTTTAATAATGACCACGATCCCTATTGTCTTAGGGTGACTACTTATTAGGGCATATGTCACGGTCAAGGTGACTCGACAGACATTGAAAAATAGTTTCCGCGCTGTAACTCAAGTACCATCATCCTAGGATCCACAGTCTGGCCATGGAACTTGAATGACCAATCTCGTTTTGAGAACGGACGGTCGTACTGACCAGGTGATTCTTATATTCGTCACCAACAATCCACGAGAAATCTATCAAGAGAGTTGGACTACACATTGTTAAATAAATGAAAGACTGAGAGCCTGAAGCTGGATGTAAATAAGTATGTGATTTGTATGCCCCCGAAAAGGTTCCGTGGCATTTTCGGGGGCATATAGTAATTGCACCGTCCGTATATCTGTCCGTCCGTCCGTCCGACCGTCCGTCATTCCGCAGTTCGTGTCCGGACTGTACCTTCAAAACCCCTGCATGGATTTTTAATTAACTTGGCACAAGTGATCACCATAACAAGACGATGTGTCGCACGCAAAACCCAGTGTCCGGACCATAACGTTACAACCCCTGTAGTGATTTTTAAATAACTTGGCGTAAGTGATCACCATAACAAGACGATGTGTCGCGCGCAAAACCCAGGTATGTACCTAAAAGTTCAAGGTCACACTTGAAGTTCATAGGTCAAAAACAGGTAAGCAATTTCGTGTCCGGACCGTAACGTCACAACCCCTGCAGTGATTTTTAAATAACTTGGCACAAGTGATCACCATAACAAGACGATGTGTCGCGCGCAAATCGCAGGTCCGTATATTAAAGGTCAAGGTCACACTTGAAGTTCATATGTCAAAACAGATACGCAGTATAACCAGTTTCTTTCTTTTTCTTATCTAAGTGGTTTTCATTTAACAGCTTGGCTCGACTGGGTTACCGTACGAAATGTAAAGAGTGCCAGAAATCCATACAGTGGTTTCATATGTACTAGACCCCCGTCTGCTTATATTTAAAAAATCAGGAGTATATCGTTCCCGGTAAACGTTTGTGATTTTTTAGGCTTGGGTCCCCGCCTAAATTGTATATGTGGTTCTGGTATAGAAGATGTTGAGCATTATTTCTTTAGATGTGTAATTTTCAGAAATGAAAGACGGCAATTATTTTAGACACTCGTATATTTCATCCTCTAAGTACACGCAAACTTTTATACGGCACCGACCAACTAAAGGACGAGGAAAATCATATTCTATTTACTCAAGTTCAAAACTATATTAAAAACACTAAACGATTCCAAAATCCTTAACTTCATATCAACTGTCGCTATGCTTCTATCAGCCTGAACGGGAAATGGGGTGTTATTTAGGTGGCGATTGCGTAGGGGTAGAATGGCAAGGCAGAGATTAATTTTTTGGATTTTTTTCTTCTTCGTTTTTACTTATCAAGTTCATATTTAAATGTATTGTTACAATTTCAAACCCATAATCACGTACACTTTTTCAGCCACAATGGAGAGAACTGTAACTAATGTTGCAATAATACTGACTATAAAAAATCTATTTTATAGTCACAGTTATTGGAGGATACGAGTAATTTTCACGTGTGTTTGTGTGTAGTTCTAAGGTTTATAGTCCGTCCGCCAACGAACACGTCAAGGTATACCTCACGCGATGGGCACAATAGAGTCTGGACTTGAGTAATTTTCACGGTGCATTTCTTCGTATATGTACACCGGCATGTTGATTTGTTCACAAATAGGTAAGATTTGCTTTGAGCTTACATTTAAAAACTGAAATTTATTAACATCAGACTCGCAGGATCTATGATTTTGTGATATTGCTGGTGCTCATGATTTTGTCATCTATTAGGATGTATTCGTTTCTATTTATTCATACCGATGTTTACGTGGTTCCTGGATGCAAATAATGTTTTCCATTTTACCATTTTTGCGCCATTTTTTGGGTTCTCGCCGGAGAAATTTGTCTTCCAATTTTATTC
This sequence comes from Cyrtodaria siliqua, assembly GCA_037043455.1. Classification (NCBI taxonomy): domain Eukaryota; kingdom Metazoa; phylum Mollusca; class Bivalvia; order Adapedonta; family Hiatellidae; genus Cyrtodaria; species Cyrtodaria siliqua. Next base: position 126,980 of record JAWPHD010007152.1, read on the forward strand.
ACATAAGCTTTATTTCGTCTCTTTCTTTGTTTCTATTCTGATAATTCATATAGGTCGTGGATATTAATAAAATCATGCATTCCTCCCGCCGTGTGTAGTGCCGTATCGTTTCTCACGCAGTTATGATTCTACACATTGGTAACTTCGTTGCTTGCCTTTGTGTTTAACACGTTCGTTTAGCGGGGTTTGCTGCGGGTTTGGGAGTAACTTATCCACCTGATTCACCTAATTCCAAAATGGAATGTCCCTTTAATATCTGTTTACTGGTGTATGCAGGTCGAGAATGCACTCTCATGTTAACGTTAACTCGGTCAACAGCTGATTATATCTAGGGCCTATGCTAAAATTAGAACAATGTGGATGTCTAGCTAGGCTAGCGAGAGTTTAACTGCAAATGTGTATTGCTGGGTGCGTTTATTCAGTTTTGGGGTGTGGGGTAATAACACGGATTTATATACGTGTACATATAAATCCATGGTAATAATAATAATTAAATAAATATAATAATAATAATACCTATACTATAAAAAATTTAAAAAAATAAAAATAAAAAAATAAAAAATAAAAATAAAAAATAAAACAATACATCAAAAAAAAAAAAAAAATAAAAAATAAAAATAAATAAAAATAAATAAATAAAATAAAATAAATAATAATAGACTAGTTCTACATGAAGACTGCACAAACAGTTATTACAATAAGTTTGTATTACTATTTAGAATTTTATTTTCATTTGTATTCCATTTGTGGTTTATACATTGTACATCAATTTTGTTTTCATAATCACACTGGATAATGCGGCCAGTTCAAGGGTTACTTCACTGCCAGTTAACGCCTGGAAAAGTCAGCGGTTGCCTCCCAGCAGATCCGAAGGGTGTGGATATCGTTCAGCTATTCAGTGCCGTCACAGATCGTTGAGTGGCTCGATTGGTTGCAGAAGCGGCCGTACACAGACGTTAGTCAGTTAGAGGAACAGATGTTGCACTTCATCCGGAAACAGGACTCGTTTTTATACACTTATAATGCTGTTGTCGTAGATAATGCAAAAATCACCAAACATTATCATATTATCATGTTTCCACCAGGAGTCTGCAAATTCATTGTAGATATTGGTGGGTGATGTATGGCTGTTGTCATTATGCGGATGATTGTTCACAACTTTTCAATTTTTGTTACAGTAAAACATTGTTACTGCAAACAGTTTACACTAGGAAATTTAAAATGGTATCAAAGTAAACAATATCCTGTTTGTAATGACAGTAGTTAGAATACATTTTCATCTCAGTGAATCAATTTGCAAACACAATGAAAAAAATAATCATAGCAATTATTGAGTCATTCGAGAGGCAATTAAAACTGTAAATAACAGTGAGTCACATTGGAAAATATTATTATTCTACTCAAGGCAGAGCAAAATTTTGTCATGTTGTCATTATGCGGATTAGATCCATATCTACTGCAAATATTACTTAAGAACTATTATGAAAACCATTTATATAAGAAAAATGTGTTGACACCGTCTAGTTGATGGAGTAATGTTTATCTAGCCATTATGTTAGCCTATTGTTATCATCATCGTGGTTGTGCACTATCTTTTCAGCTTCTGCTGCTATTATTTAACTCCAACGCTGTTGATGAAATCGTGTTTTATGATGCTAACCATGTAATTGAAGTGTTTGGGCTATACATGTATGTTTTCTTACTGCGGATAAGTATATCTCAACAGTTTGTTGATCTCCGCTAATTTTAACTTGCTGCTGTTTACTGTTGCTGCTAATAAAAGTTGTTGGTCTGTCAATGGAGGCAATGCATATTCATGACCCAGAGCGATAGGTGACGTCATACTGTCTGGGAGTGCGTCTACCATAGTGCGGAAGCATTGTGTTGGATATGGCATTATTTTCATTTGAATTAATAAGGTTTAACAGTTTAAAATCAATTCATGCCTCCTTTGTACATACAATGCTTTTCGTCTAGCAAACAGCCTTAATTTATTCAGTTTGCTTACAATGATGTTTTCATTACAGGTTTATATACGGATGCTGTTGCTGTTGCCGATTATTTATGATTGGATCTCTATCACATTTTTCAAGGTTTATTGTGTTTCCTTCTCTCGAACATGTTGCCTTATATTTCAGTTTGTGTAACCATCAAGTTCACTTAAGACCGGTCAAACGTTCCTATGTCTGTATCGGATGCATTGTGTGGAACAGGTCATAGAGTTCTCCAGTGTTGGTATTGTATGTAATGTTCCACTTTTTACCTGTTATACAAGATAAGCCTACGCCACCCATCAGCTTTTCAAAACATGGTTCATTTCGAAATTTTTCGTGTGGAGTTTGGGGAATATATCCCTACAGTTCTTTAGTACATTCATATTTATTACATCGACAGTGCCTTATCAGTTGTGTACATATTCAAGACCTGGAAAGAAGTTACATACTTTTCATAAGCCTTGTTTTAATGCTATTCTATTAGATCATTGCTTTAGTTTAGGGCTATTCCTTTTGATCGATGAGGTTTTATTTATCCTGCAACGGGATGATGTTTTATTTATCCTGCACCAGGTAGTTTTGTCAGCGGTTCATTGAAGTTAAGTTAGCTTTTCCTTTCCGATTGTCCCTATTCAATACATAGCACTTTAAACCAGTTATGTGCATGGTCGCCAAATTATAAAACCACTTCTATCTATGCTGTGTTCTATTCAAAATAGACTTCTCTGCAAGGTTCCACACTGTAATGTGTGTGTGTAGCTCTGGGGTTTATAGTCAATAGTCATAGTCATATACACAACAGGGCGTCCAAAAGGTATATGCACAATAGAACCTGGGCAGGTTGCAAATGGTATTCTAATGACACGTCATCCAATTCAACAACCTCATCTTAGGTTGTCATACAGGAAGGTGATAAATGAGGTAAATGTCATTTCAATAGTCAGAATCAAATCACGATGACATCACCTTTATGTATTAGTTAAAAGGAGTTTACATAGTTGTGCGGCTAACCTTTTAAATGTGGACTAATTTCAGGGTTTGAAACTAACATTTATCAGCAACTACTCCATAGGACAAGTAACTTACACCAGTTATTTGTCCCCAGTCAAATTTACTTTTCCCAGCACTTCATGTAAAAGTGATACAAAAAACAAGATCAATCATGAAAGTGACATTACATTCCCTCAGTTGCATTCCACCAATGACAACAAGATGGTTTTTATTTGTCATTTACAATGTGCTCGCCAATGTTTTGACATTTTTTCAGCCACAAGTTTTAAAGATAAAAAATTCATGTCTGTTAAAAAATTTAGTTGTCCGTAGGACAGGTCACCTGGGACAATTAACTTGTCCCCAGTAGAATCTATATCGCACAGGACAAGGGGACAACTGTTAATGTCGAACCCTGAATTTACTTGAAATGAATACATGTTTTCGTCTATTGTTGTCGGAGTGTATGGATGGATCAGCTTTCAGATAGTTTTAGATCGTTATGCAAATACTTGCTATTTCTAGTGAGGCTAATAAAATAGTGGAGCAAGGACATCAATTGAGAGTTACTATATATGGCTTGTACATATGCATGTACCGATTGATTGCGTAATTGTTCATCAATTACTTAGGCCTCTGAAGATGATGATGATTGATACAAAATTCTAAAAACCGATCGTAGGTTAAAGGTAAAAATACAGTTAAAGACCCGTTCACAATAGACACAAACTTGATTATCAAGGCGGCAAAAGTTAAATTGGGAAAATGTGCATAGTATATACGAACAAATGTATATCAGTTGTTTGCTGACTGAAATGAAATAACAGTGGAACACGAAAACAGAGGAAAGGACACATCCTTAATCAGAAATCATTCAATGTTCAAGGTCTGACACTGAGTAACCTGTACATGTTACACTTCATATTATTTATATTGCTGATGCTAATTTATGACAGCTTCGAAACGTTTAACAGTCAATTTGTGTTTGGCGCCACACATTAAAGGTTACAGTCTTCCTCCAACCTTTACATACTGGATATTTTTCTGACATTTATTTATTTTGTCAATGTCTGATGCATCAACAATGTGGTCCTGGGGAATTGTTTTAGAGAAATACCCATTAAAGGTTCTTAGAAAGCATGTTAAGCTTCTGACCGAGTTTTTAGGGTCAATTTACATAATGTGGTCGTTATTTGGTCTCACATACTTCCTAGGTTTTCATGGCGTTAGCCTAACCACCCTTTTGAAATGGAAAGGGCCAGAAAGAGGCTAAACAGTTATGCTACTAAGGCGATAATAGATATTAGGGTCATTATCTGCTATAGACATTCAGGCCGATGATACCTGTCTTGAACCGGATGGTGTTCATTTATCAAATGTGGGGAACAACTTTTCTTAACCAGTTTCTGGCTGGATTTTAATGTTTCATTAAAAGTGGGCAGTGCTAAGGAAATATATACTTTTTTGGCACCTTTTCTGTTTTGGGCGTGGCATTTGGATATTTTGCTTTTGATACGCACTCTTCGCTGCTGCCAAAAACGAAAATGTTTCCTCCGTTTTTGGCGGTGGATGGGAGCCTGGACACTCCATGATGGGAGTGTCCGGGCTCCCATCCATATGGCGGGCAGCGAAGGTGTGAAAGGAAGGACATATAAGTTTGAGTTTAACTTTATTCAGCTCCTGTATACCCAGAGACTGAATTGTAATCTAAACATAAATTATATACAAATTTGCTGTCCGTACGAATTGCTAAAAAACATTAGAATTGATTGAATTCGGTGCACTTGTAATTATGCTTGAATATCAACCGTGCTTTCAACACTTGCTTAAATGCTTATCAGAAAAGTTGCTTTCATAATGAACATTTAATTTGGTGCACATGTATTTATGTCCTTAATATTGTAATATTCAATTTGCTTTATTGCTTAATGCTTTCTACTGTAAGGGCTTGCCATAATGGTCTTTTGTGCTTACCGGCAGCCCAATTGTTAAGCCCCATGATTGGGGCTTGTTTATCAATCCATGCCACGCCCAATATTTGCCAAATCTATTAAAGTTTAAAAAATATTTTATGTGTTGTTATTACAGTGCTCTCCAATAATACTGACTATAAAAAATCTATTTTATAGTCACAGTTATTGGAGGATACGAGTAATTTTCACGTGTGTTTGTGTGTAGTTCTAAGGTTTATAGTCCGTCCGCCAACGAACACGTCAAGGTATACCTCACGCGATGGGCACAATAGAGTCTGGACTTGAGTAATTTTCACGGTGCATTTCTTCGTATATGTACACCGGCATGTTGATTTGTTCACAAATAGGTAAGATTTGCTTTGAGCTTACATTTAAAAACTGAAATTCCCTCTCTCCCTGCCCACAGGATCATTTGATTTAAATCGATAATATTGTCTTTCAGTTGTATAAGTACAACAAGTTCATCTAAGACAGTCTAAATGTGTGTCAATACTTCTATTCAAAAGATAGCATTTTATGTTGCAAGATCATGTTGCTTTCTCTGAGTTATATATTTTCAGTTGATGCCTTCACCTGGATCCACTTACCTAGTCAACAAGTACTGGTGTGGCATGGTCATTCAGTGCACTTACATACTTGATGGAACATTTGGATCACAACTAGATGATGTGTTTGTGTGCGGGCAGCGAAGGTGTGAAAGGAAGGACATATAAGTTTGAGTTTAACTTTATTCAGCTCCTGTATACCCAGAGACTGAATTGTAATCTAAACATAAATTATATACAAATTTGCTGTCCGTACGAATTGCTAAAAAACATTTGAATTGATTGAATTCGGTGCACTTGTAATTATGCTTGAATATCAACCGTGCTTTCAACACTTGCTAAAATGCTTATCAGAAAAGTTGCTTTCATAATGAACATTTAATTTGGTGCACATGTATTTATGTCCTTAATATTGTAATATTCAATTTGCTTTATTGCTTAATGCTTTCTACTGTAAGGGCTTGCCATAATGGTCTTTTGTGCTTACCGGCAGCCCAATTGTTAAGCCCCATGATTGGGGCTTGTTTATCAATCCATGCCACGCCCAATATTTGCCAAATCTATTAAAGTTTAAAAAATATTTTATGTGTTGTTATTACAGTGCTATCCAATAACGTGTAGTTCAATCCATTTGCATATGTTTCTATGAATATTGTGATGTTGAATTGATGTATTGTAACATATCTGCCATAAAGTATGATTAAACTAAGAACTGACAACACGTGGTGGCTTTTAGAAAGTGCGGGTTAATTACTAAGCCAAATGAGAATTCAGAACATAATGTCAGGTAGGTTTACACTACAAAAACAATTATCAAACTCTATCAAGGTGTTCAGGTCAACTAATAATGTATATGTGCCGATTAAAAGTATAGGATTTTTTCACGA